>CAUYPK010122888.1:0-28358 GCA_963574355.1 Loris lydekkerianus
GTATACCACAATTTATTAATCCATTTGTGGATCGATGGGCACTTGGGTTTTTTCCATGACTTAGCAATTGTGAATAGGGCTGCAATAAACATTCTGGTACAAATATCTTTGTTGTGATATGATTTTTGGTCTTCTGAGTATATGCCTAGTACAGGAATTACAGGATTGAATGGTAGGTCTATTTTTAGATCTTTAAGTGTTCTCCATATATCTTTCCAAAAGGAATGTATTAATTAACATTCCCACCAGCAAAATAGAGCCTACTTTTAAATCTTCCACTGTTTCCACCCCAATTCACGCTTTGCACTTCCTGCTAGCCGAGCCCCTCTCCGGCAGGTCTCCTCCGCAGCGTCTATCCTAACTCCTCTCCTCTTCTGCCAGCTCTAATGCACCAGTGGAGAGTCATCTGCAAATCCACATTCCCTTACCATCTGTACAATCCCCATGACTTCATCTTCAACATGCATTTCCCCCAAGCAGCCACCAGCCTGCAGGGGGAAGGGGGTGTTGCTGTCTTGCTTTTCTTGCCATCCTCTGAGGACGGAGTTATGGGCCCCTTTGACAGGAAATGTTCAGCATTTGGTCAACACTGGATTTTGGACTATCAGAGTTGTGTTTAGTCTTGAACTCTGCCTCTTCTTTGGTGGTTCAGTGGCTTAATTTCTCTGAACCTCAGTTTCCACATCCATAAAGTGGCCATAATAACCTTGGCCTGATTGACCTCACATGGTTAGTTGGAGCCAATGAGGCCATATTTGTGCAAATTGTTCATCACTTTTGGGAGGGGACAGCTTTATGCCTTCACTTGAAAATATTTCATCAGTATTGAAGGGAGAAGAGCTTCATCTTCTTTTATATTCTTAATTTCTTCTGGGTCTGATGGGTACTTGTTATTACCCACATATCAAAGTCTCCAGTTTGTGCAACACATGGGCTTGGCAGGAGGGAACCTGACAGCAAAGTGAATAAGTGCATAATCTCCATCCAGCCTCCAACTCTTTGGCTGCAAAGCTGGCCCCATCCCTGGCTCCATCATTGCCATGTGTAGAAAGCTGAGAATGCCTGCTTAACCTTGACATGCTCAGTTTCTTCATCTTTAAAATGGGGGTGACAGGAAGTGTGGACACTATAGAAGGTGATTGGGTTGATTGTATTTGTCAAAGGGGGTGCCAAACAGCTGCCTGCCTCTGCCTGTCTCTTCTTCTTTTTTTTTTTTTTTCTTTTTTTTTTTTTAGACAGAGTCTTACTCTGTGCTCTGGGTTTAGTGCCATGGCATCATAGTTCACAGCAACCTCAAGCTCTTGGGCTCAAGTGATTCTCTTGCCTCGGCCTCCTGTGTAGCTGGGATTACAGGCACCTGCCATGACACCCAGCTAGTTTTTCTAGTAGAGACGGGGTCTCTCTTTTGTTCAGGCTGGTCTTAAACTCCTGAGCTCAAGCAGTCCTCCCAGCTCGGCCTCCCAGAGTGCTGGGGTGACAGGCGGGAGCCCTGCGCCTCTTCTTTGGCTCCTCTGTTCTCCACTTCCTGCTGTTGCCTCCTTCTCCCACTGCCCCAGTGGCGGTGAAAGCTGGGCTCTCTGCACAGCCAGTAAAATCTCAGGGGAAAAGTTCAGACTTTGATGCCTCCGATGGCCTGCTCCTCCTCCGGCTGCTGCTGTCCAGGAGGCCTCTCCTTCCCCCTCTGGGTTCTTTGCTGGCGTCCTCCCTATGTTTTCACTGTCCTCCTGATTAGAGAGCATGTCGGCTGGCAGGATAATTTACTGATACATTAATTTGTGTTTTCATCTCTGTGCCTGCCCTCCCCCCACAGGCAAAGGAAGCTGGGCCTTTCTGTACCCCTGCCTCAGGGGAGGTTTGTTTTAAGAGGCCAAAGCCAAGACACCTGGCTTTTGTTCCCCTAAAGCTCAAGCTCTGGGAGGAGATAATGCCAGCAGGGAGGAAAAGGAGAGAAGCTCAGCCCTTGGAGAGCAGAGAGAGAGGGGAAGAGACAGAGATTTTGAAGGACGAGGGGAGAGGTGAAGGGCAGAGAACAGGCAGCTGGCAGGGAGGAGCCCAAACCTGGCAGACCCCTGGGCAAGTGAGGAGGGCTGGCAGGTGAGCCTAGCCCTAGGCCCAAGCCAACAGACTCAGCGAGCATCCCCCAAATGTTCCTGGCACCCAGTGCACCCTCGGACAGCTGAGCCACGTGGGGAGCACATGTGGGGAGCACATGTGGGCCTGGACAGCAGCAGACGGAGCAGACAGGGACAGCGTCAAACTGTAAATCATCACATCTAACCTTTGCTACCCACCTGGAACGTGCTGAGCATTGTTCTGGGACCTTTACAAATACTAGAACAGTCGCTCTTCAAGAAACCCTGGATCCCGGAGTACTGAGGAACACAACTAACGTGCCCAGGATGGCACAGTCACGACGTGGGGAAGCCAGAGAGGTGTTAAAAGAGCCTGACGATATATTGCAAAATGCAAAATGTGAAGAATGAAAGACTGTATAGGCCAAAGCTAAGAAACTGAAGACATAAAGTGCTCTGATGATCCTGGGGAGGGAAGGCTGCAGCACTGAGACCCCTTCCAGACGGCAGCAGCTCTGTGACTGCCACTTAGCCGTGTGTTGATAATGGAAATACTGCCCCTCCTCAGATAAAGCAGACACGTGTGTGTTCCGAGCCTAAGAAGTCCAGCAGAGGTAGCCTGGAAGTACAGCTCCCAGCCACTTTTCAGCTTGGAAGCTTCCTTCCTTCACTCTGTGAACACTTTCTGACCTTGCTGCGTCTTACTCTCCTCATCTGCAAGATGGGTATCAAGAATCCTCCAGCCCTGGCCGTAGAACGACTGAGAACCTGAACAGTAATTAGGAGCTATCATCATTATATCATCCTCATAGCCAGGCCTGCTTAGTCCTGCAGCCTCCAGTGTCTGGGCTGCTTTTACTGAGCATCCCTGCATCTCAGATGCTGTGCTGTGTGTGGAGTCCCGGCCCCTCAAGGCATCCATGGTAAAGTTGGAGGGGGAGACATACGAAGGGATCTTTCAGGGCAATGCAATAAGGGCCACAAACAGAATAATGACAGTATCTCTTGGATACACAGGGCAAAGGCCCCTAACCATATTGCAGGTTGGGAATGAGGGCAGGTTGCCTGTGAAGCTCCGCTTCACAGTGGGAAATCAGAGCGAGCCTGGCCATTCCCTCTTTCACCCCTCAGGAGCAGCTCCTGAGCCCAGGCACACTCCCAGTACTGCCCCAGCAGTTAATCTGAGAGTTCTGAGCTATGCATAACTTGCATCATTCTGGGCCACGGACCAAACCAGCAGCAGAGAAGCCAAAAGAGGTCAGGGCTGTTGGCACATTCCATAAACCCAAATTTCCAGCCTTGCCTCGAATAAGATGTGGACAGGAAATTTTCCATGTGTCGACTAAGCTCATTGAGCATGTGACATAAAAAGGAAATGTAAATGTGGGATTCTGATTGGCAAAGTTCAAAAGCCTCTGATTTTGATATCCAGATATAGATCTGCAAGCTATTAAGAGTACTGAACTTCCAGCATCCAGAGGTCATGAAGAAATGCCTGCCTGGCACATTAGAGGAAGCAAAAAAAAAAAGAAAGAAAGAAATACAGCACTGAATAGCAGACTTGGGAAAATAATTTAGCTCCCAGAGCAGAATGTTTATATGAGATGAGATCAAGAAGCAACTCAACTCTTCTACTTCCCTATAATTTCAAGATCCCCTAATAGGTGTTCAGTTTGCAAAGAAAACAATGTGCATGTTGATGTTTTCCCTTCTCGGTGCTCTAGACTGACATGAGGTGGCAATGGTGAACTTGACTTTGAATTGCTTTTCAGTTCATATGGCTGTAAACTTAGCATAAAACCCATGTTTCCTCCGGAAATGTATATCTTGTTGCTAGCACCATGATTGAGTCCACTTGTCTGTTCTAGGACGTGAGAGGATCTAACTTAGTCACAGCACCCCACCTCTAGCTCATGTATCTATTTATTACCGAATTCACTGGGAAAGACAAGCTGAGTTATCATTTAGCCAAGAAAACCTGAGAGGCATTTATGTGCCTGAAGTACGGCATAGCCACAGCTACCGAGGCAGGCTCGAAGGAAACCCATTACACACTCAGCCTGTGCAAGTCCCAGCGACAGGAGCCAAATGGATGGTCCAGGGGACACAAGCACCTCTGCAAGGCTCATCTTGTCCCCAGCCCCCATGCCACCCTCAACAATTACAAATACAATCATTTATGACAGATTCCTCCCTAGCCTTCGCCTTAAATTCTATATGATAAATTCAACACGAAGTGACAGTCACAGCGAATGTTCAGAGCCCTACCTTAAAAAAATACACAAAACTAATTTTACTGAAGTTAGAACTCAATGAACAAGAAAATGTGAATGTACACCTAGGGCATATCTCAAAACTTTAATCTCTGTGAATGCTATAATGATTATTTATGGCTGAGATGACATTAATAATTTAAAATATTTCATTGAAGAAGAGCTGTGAGAATTTAAAACTGTATTGTTGGGCAAAGATGATAATATTTCAATGGGTCTTTCTCTCTGCTGGTCTGTTAATGGGATAAGAAAAAGCAAACAGCTGCTTTGGTTAGCCACCTAACCAGCAGCCAGCATGGGGACTGTCCGATGGTTAATTTCTAGGAAAGAGCTCTTCTTGCTTTTTTATTATACATTATTTATTATACATTATTATAAAAATAATGTCTTGGGCCACTATTGTCTGTTTAAATTAAGCAAATGCAATTAAGAAGAGTCAAATGTATACAGGCTCCAATGATGGGTAAAATTAAGGTCACCAGTTGCCAGCCCTAACCCAGCTGCATTGCTTAATCTCAGCTTTAGCCATTAAAATTGTGTGGGATGGAAGTATCTCACTCTCTTTAGGGTTAATGTAGACTGACTGGGTAACTAGAGATAAGTACTACAGGCTTGCCAAATGTACACATCCTTAACACTGACATTTTGAAAAAGTAAAATTGGGTTTCATTCCCCTGGACTAGTTCAGAGTCCTTTCCTTGTCCCCCCCCCCTTCCCCCTTAATTATAGAAGCAAAAGAACTTGTTTTTCCTTGCCAATTGTTTTGGATTATACTCCCAGAGATCCTTGCATTTGCCATTTGTATATATATCTTGCTCATTCCAAAAAAGAAAGTTCTGCTGCCCTAAAAAACAACTGTACTTGTCTTCTTTTTTCATACATCTATCTATATGAAGGTTGTATTTGTATTGCTTAATATTATTTTACTTTGTTAAGGAGTTGTTCCAGGTACTCAGTAGCTATAGAGAAAACATTTTAGCATGTAAAAAAAAAAAAAAAAAGTTGACATTTACAGCCAAGAGCTAGGTACACAACTGCAAAGGTCATCAATGAGTAAACAGATATTAATGGTTAGCCGGATAACTGGTACATAAACAGGTCACATTAATAATTAACACTAGGCAAAACTAGCACTTTCAGCCAAGCTCAGGGAAGTGGATGCCAGAAGAAACTCATAAGAGGATGAGAAAGACCCAGTGTTGATTTCTGGTTGTTAGAAAGAGGAAAAATTACTGCTTCATTTTTTCATTTCTCCTACCTCACCAAAAAATGTTTCCAGGCAGTCGTGACGGCGTAAGTAAGTGGAATGATGGAGGAAAAACTTCTGGGGGACAATGTATTTGATAACTTCTTCTTAGTCTAACCTTTATGGGTTCCTTGTTTCCTTCCTGGCAATGTGCAAATTTGCTCAGGAAATTTATTTTATTGGTAATCTACAAAGTCCCTGTAAAAGTATTAGCGTCCTCATTAAATTATGACATTTGCACCTTCTGTTAAGACTTCTCAGCTGAGAGGATAATATTTTGCACCTGCTAATGGGCATTTTCCCAATTAAGAAAAGTCAAATTAGCTCTGTAGGCATGATGGCAGAAGGACGGGCACCATGGAGAGTGAGTGGGTCCCCCAGAGAATGTGGGGAGCCAGAGAGTGAATGTGCCAGAGTCCCACTGAGAGAGCCCCAGAGAGCCACGGCATCTCATCTTATGATTTGTGAATGAAGCCAGATTTTATGTGAAATCTAGATTTCTGGATTTTAAAGTGTTCACAACTCATCAGAACCCTGGTTGGTCCAACAATATACATCTCCTGCAGGCCACATTGGGTCAGTTTAAATGTATTATTTAAATTAAACAAACAAGGAATCCTCAAAAATTTGCCAATGAGGAGAGGCTCAGTGTATCTTTTAAATCTATTAGACAGTTTCCCTGCTGTAAATACACAGTTCTCTAAAGGAGTGTTTTAAAAAGAAAACTAATAAAATAAGACAATAGACTTAATAGGAAACTGGTTTATCTGCCAGGACCCTCCTAGCCTCAGAAGCTTGTGAATAAAAGTCAGACAAGATACTTTTTATACATGTGGCCTAATGGTTTACAAATGAGTGAGTAGCACAGCTTTTGAATATAATGAGAAGAAACCAATTTTTAAATAAATGTGTAGTTAGACTTAACAGGCCCACAGGAAATATTGTGACGTACCCAACCTGAAAATCAAATTATTTAAGGTTGGTTATACTAATAACAGCCTCTAACCAACTGCTAGGGTGGTCTGTAAACCCAGACTAGCCAAAGGCAGCAAATGAGATGAGTTTGGGAGGACTCATCTGAAAGAAATTGGGTCCAAGGCTTCTTTACAAGTTAAATATGCAGTAGACTTTTTCACACCTGAGAACTTGGTTCTCACTGAAGGATGGGTGTTGGTCTAACGGCCTCGTAAGTGGGCGTCTCTACGTCTCCACAGCTGTATCCACACCAGTGTTTCTTCTCAAGTTGACAATGGAACCTTCCCCATCTCTCTAAGCCTAGAGTATCTCCCCATCATCCTTACTTTTGTTTGTCCCAAGTTCAAGTGTCTCTTCTTCCAGAAAGCCTGAATAAGTCCTCTCCAAGGCATCAGGGATCTTCTCCTGGGTATTGTCTCAAGCACCTCCATCAACCCCTGGGTGGGCACCCACCCACCTCTGGCCCCACCCACCTCTGCACTACAACCATGGGCGCACATGCCTATCTCCCCACAGGACGTCAAATTCCTTACTCAAGAGAGAGGATACTGTTTTCATCTTCAGATCCCCTGCCACCTGGCCCTGTGCTCGGAAAGCAGCACATTAATGTAGACTGAATACGTCAATGAATGAAATGAATGGACCTCTCAGCAATCATGCTTAGAAAAGCAACTCTGATGAGTGAAATATTAATGAATCTGTTACAGCTTTTCTTTTTTTCTTTTTTTTTTTAACCTTGGTCTAAGTCTTCACACATGTTCACCGTAGCCACATTTGTGATTGCAAGTTTTATTTTGAATAAATCTTGTCAATAACAGTAGTAAAATACCTAATGATTCAGGTCTTCAGCTTTTTCTTCTACAAAAAGGAGAGATGATAATTCCTGCCTTGCCAGGCTAAGGGGCTGGTTGAAAAGACTCTCTGAAATGATATATGTCGTTATATATGAGAATGCTGAAGCCCTAATGCAATCAGAGTCCCTTTCTCTGCCCATCTCTACCCATCTGACACTGTGAAAATTCTCTGCCTACTATCTATGAACCAATTTGTACATGAACAAGGACCCTTCCTCTAGTCTCAGGATTCCCAGACCTTGCTCAGCATCTGGCATATCGCAAGTCCTCAGGAAGCCTTCATGATATAATGATGCACATAACCAATAGCATAATAATTTCATTCATTCAAACCATATTAGGAACCATTAACTAGGACGGATATGTGGGGAGAGGAATGTAAACTATCGAGGTTCCCATTTACCAAGCATTCTATATACCTGAGTTTATTCCTTTCATAGGTTATTTCTTTTAACCCTATGAAGTATCTAACATTGTCCTTGTTTTCATGGAAGGAATCCAAGTCTTGAAGAGTTGGGTGTCATGGCAAAGACACTCAGTTAATAACTGCAGAGCCAGGACTTGAAGCCGTACAGCACACTGCCTTCCTGTGATGAGACCCTTCCACTGAAGAGCGAACAGTCTCGGGCACCTCTGACATCAGAGTCAATGTCTTCTAGAGGTGAATAACTTCCAGGGCCCACCTAGTCCGACCACCAGTGAGGAATCTGAGGTTCAAAGGGAAGTATGTGGACGAGGTCAGCCACTCCATATTAGTGGGGGAAAAAAAGCCAGAGATAAAGGTATATTAGTAAAAAAGGCTTTTGCTTATGTTTCATATTCACAAGTTATATGATATTTACATGCCATTTTCATTAAATTTGCATCAAATAGTTCACAATTTTTTTTAATTAATTGCTTTGTTTTGTCTAATGGACTTTTATAGAAACACTAGATATTTTCAGTTCACGCAGAAGTATATCTAACATTACTAAACAAAGTTCCCCTTTGCTCACAAAATAGCCGTGACCTCTTTCTTCGATCGCAGGCCAAGACTACTGACTGAAACCCTGGCAGAGAAAACGTAACTGGACAGAGAAAGCCCTCATAAACAACTATTAAAATAATAATTAAACACTAGGAAAGGGCAAAGGCATTTGCTGTTTTAGAAATCAAATGAAAATAAAGTAAAATAACATAAATCCTCTGTGAAAATGGCTGCAGTCATCTTTAAAAGCCTTCCCAAATTCCAAATGGCTCTGTTATTAGCGATTCTTAATGCATGAGGTAGTCATTTAAGAATAAATCTTTCAGTAATTCAAAACAAGGACTCTTCAGTAAATAGTTGAAATTAAGGGGGGAGTTAGAGTCATCTGGTTTCCATTAGGATGATAAAATAGTTCACTTGAAACCTTTTACAATACGCTTTGTTACCGGGAGGTGTCTGTGCACCTCACTCCATCACCAGCCATTTGACACAACATAAAAAGCTTCAAAAGCCATGTTAGGCCTCTTAATCAAAAACTAATTGTAATAGATATTGGGGAGTGTTAACACAGTGACCGCCAGGTTGTAGCTGTGGTATGGAAGCGGCAGTGAACATTAAACACAACCCCTGGTTGATAGGGCTTATCTCATTTCAGAGCTAAGTGCTAAGCACTACAGGCCAGTATCTCCTGCTATTGCTTTGTGCCACTTTTGGAGTTAATTGCCCCATAAGGCTTCATCTTCTTAATGAAATTTATAACATTGTCAGAGAACTTGGAAAGATACTGCCACAGTTTAGGAGACATTACAGAAAACAGAGACATAAACAGAAGGAAAAGGAAAATACATACTTGGAACCTGATGCATCCGCAGCCTGGGCAGAGCCCGTGTGGAGCTCCCCAGGCACAGAGGAGGCATTTGCAGCACATTAACTCTTTCAAGCCGGTAACGGGGTAGTCATTGAGTGCACTTTAATGGAAAGGTAATAATTGGTATCACAGGGCTAGTGGTAGGCATTCAATAAATACTTCAGGATCAGCCTGACAAGGCTAGGACAGCCAGCAAGCTGGAGTCCTTGTTCTACAGCACTGTGTCACTGTAGTCTTTGCTGCATGGCCCCTGTGCCTAAGACAGTGTCTAAGTTACGGCCAGCTCTGAGGAAATGTTTTCTGAATGACTGATGAATGAATAAATGATCTTATTGCAATCCAGCACTTTTTCAGAGTACTTTCATATTTGATCTTCACAGCCAGCCACTGGACTGGTCGCAGGTTTCTTTAATGACAGAACCTGGTCTCAAACAGGCACTTTGTAGCTCTCAGTCCTGGGCTTCTTGACTTCAGATAAACCAGAGAGAAGCTCTGTACTACTGTTTTCTCAATCTGACTGGAGATGTTAGAAGTTAAAGACAACAGGCAATTTTAGATCAGGGATTGGATACTGGAACAGAAAAAAAAAAAAAAAAAATAGAAGAAAACTGATGAGATCTGATGATGTTAGCATTCTACTTAACCATAGTTATTTCTCAGACTACGGGGTTACATTAGAACACACTGGGTGAAGTGTGCAGGAATGCCCTTTATCATTTTGAATTTTTCTGCCACTCTACCATTATTTAAAAATAAAATGTTTTTAGAAGTAACTCATTTACCTTTCTAATTGTTTTTAATCATTATGGGTACTTTATGGTTGTATATCTTTATAGGGTACATGTGATGTTTTGGTACAGGTATGCAATATAAATTAACGAAATTAGGGTAATTGGGGTATCCATCACTTAAAGCATTTACCATTTATTTGTGTTAGAAACATTCCAATTCCACTCTTTTAGTTATTTTAAAGTATACCCTAACTTATTGTTGATGATAGTCACCTTTGTCGAGCCACCAAATATTGTTCATTCTTTCTAACTGTATTTTGGCACACATTAAGCACCCCAGTTCATCCTCCAAGCTACCGTCCCAGCGTTTAGTAACCATCATTCTACTCTCCCTCTCCATAAGATCAATTGCTTTTAATAACAGTTGTGCCCCCTACGTGTGAGTGAGAACATGTAAGATTTGTCTTTCTGTGCATGGTTTATTTGACTTAACATAATGTTCTCCAATTCCATCCACGTTATTGCAAAAGGCAAGATTTCAGTTTCTCCGTGGCTATCTAATATTCCTTTGGGTTTGCTTACTGCAATTTCTGTATCCATTCATTTGTTGATGGACATTTAGGTTGATTCCATAGATTTGGCTATTATCCAGAGTGCTGCAATAAACACAGGAGTGTAGGCATCTTTTTGATATACTGATTTCCCCTCCCTTGGATATATACCTACCAGTGGGATTGCTAGGGTTATATGGTAGTTCTGTTCGTAATTTTTTTGAGGAACCTCCATACTGTTCTCCACAGTGGTTGTGCTAACTTACATTCTCACCAACAGTGTACAAAGATTCCCCTTTCTCCAGATCCTCACCAGCATTCATTATTATCTATCTTTTCTGGTAAAAGCCATTTTAACTGGGGTGAGATAACATCTCCTTGTCATTTGGACTTGCATTTCTGTGATGACTAATGAAGGTAAGCATTTTTTCACAGACCTGTTGGCCATTAGTTTGTCTTCTTTTAAAGTTTGTCTATTCAGATCCATTTCCCATTTTCTAATTAGATTATTTGATTTTTTCCTATTCGGTTGTTTGAGCTTCTTATAAGTTCTAGTTATATATCCCCTGTCAGATAGGTAGTTGCAAACATTTTCTCCCATTCTGTGGTTGTCTCTTTATGGCGTTGATTATTCTCTTTGCTGTGCCAAAACTTCTTAGCTTGACGTAATCCCATTTGCCTACTTTTGCTTTGGTTTCCTGTGTTTTGGAGGTGTCACTCCTTTCCCAGACCATTATTGTTTTCTTATCATAATTTCATAGTTTTGGTTCTTAAATTTAAGTCTTTACCTCAATTTGATTTGATTTTTGCACACATCAAGAGATAAGGATCTAGTTTCATTCTTCTGCATAAGGATATCCAGTTTTCCCAGCACCACTTATTGAAAAGATTGTCCTCCTTCCACTGTACGTTTTTGGCATCTTTGTCAAAGATAAGTTCACAATAAATGCGTGAATTTACTTTTGGGCTCTGTATTCTTTCCCATTGGTCTACATGTCTGTTTTGATGCCAGTACCATGCTGTTTTGGTCACTAGAGCTCTTCGTAGTATAATTTGAATTCAGTTAATGTGATGCCTCCATTTTTGTTCTTTTTGCTTCAGGATGGCTTTGGCTCTTCTGGGTCTTTGTGGTTCCATATAAGTTTAGAATAATTTTTTTTTATTTCTGTGAAAAAATGTCATTGATATTTTGATGAGAATTTCATTGAAACTGTAGATTGCTTTGGGTTAGTATAGACATTTTAACATTGATTCCTTCAATCCATGAGCATGGAATCTTTCCATTTTTGTATGTCCTCTTCAAAATTCTTTCATCAATGTTTCATAGTTTTCCTTATAGAGATCTTTTACTTGTTCATTTTGGGTTTTTATTTTTCTTTTTTTCTTTTTGAGACAGAGTCTAACTCTGTCATCCAACTCTGTCATCCAGGCTAGAATGTCATGGCATCAGCTTAGTTCACAGAAACCTCAACTCTTGGTCTCAAGTGATCCTCCTGCCTCAGCCTTCCAACTAGCTTGGGACTATAGGCACCCACTTTGACACCCAGCTAATTTTTCCATTTTTAGTAGAGGTGGGAGTGTCGCTCTTGCTCAGGCTGATCTTGAACTTGTGTGAGCTCAAGCGATTCACCCGCCTCGGCCTCCCAGAGTTCTAGAATTAGAGGCATGAGCCACTGTGCCCAGCCTATCTTTTTACTATTTTGATTACTTTTATTCCTAGGTATGTTATTTTATTTGTAGCTATTATAAATTAGATTACTTTCTTGGTTTCTTTTTCAGATTGCTTACCGCTGGCATATAAAATGCTACTTATTTTTGTATGTTGATTTTGTATACTTGCTGTTTAGTAAATTTATCAGTTCTAATAGTTTTGGGGTGGAGTCTTTACATTGCTCTAGATAAAAGATCCTATCTTCGGCAAACAAGGATAACTTGATTTCTTCCATTTCAATCTGGATGCCCTCTATTTCTGTTGTTTGTCAGATTGCTCTAGCTAGAAATTCCAGTACTAGGATGAATAACAGTGGTGAAAGTGGACATTATTGTCTTGTTCCAATCTTAGGGAAAAGGCTGTCAGTTTTTCCCCATCCAGTTTGATGCTACCTGTCATATATGGATTTTATTGTGTTGATTGTAATTTCCTTCTCTACACACTTTTCTGGGAGTTTTTAACATGAAGAGATGTTGAATCTTATTGAATGCTTTTTGAGATCAATTGAAAGGGTCACATGGTTTTTATCTTTTTTCTTTGGACATGATGTATCACATTGATTGATTTGCAGCTGTCAAATCATCTTTGCATTCCTGAGTTTGAATCCCACTTGATCATGATGAATAATCTTTTTAATGTATTGTTGAATTTGGTTTGCTAGTATTTCGTTGAGGATTTTCGCATCTGTGTTCATCAGAGACATCGGCCTATAGTTTTCTGTTTTTCTTGTGCCTTTGTCTTGTTTTGGTATCAGGGTGATATAGATCTTGTGGATTAAGTCACCTCCTCCTCGAGTTTTTGAAATTTCAGAATAATTGGCATTATTTCTTCTTTGAATGTTTGGCAGTGAAGTCATTGTATCCTGGGCTTTTCTTTGATGGGAGACTTTATTACTGCCTCTATCTCATTACTTGTTCTTGATTTATTCAGATTTTGGATTTCTTCCTGATTCAATCTAGGTAGGTTGTAAGTATTTAGGAATTTATCCATTTTTTTTCCTTTGTTTTCCAATTTATTGACATATAGTTGCTCATACATTATAGGCTATAATGATCCTTTGGATTTCTTCAGTATCAGAAGTAATGTAATGTCTTCTTGCACATCCCTGATTTTTTTTGTTTGGGTCTTCTTTCTTTTTTTCTTAGTTAACCTGGCTAAGTTGTATCTATTTTGTTTTGTCTTTTTTTAAAAAAATAAGTTTCTATTTTGTTGATTTTTTTTTTAATTTCATTTTTTTCTGCTTGATCTTTATTATTTCTTTGCTTCTAATTTTTGGTTTGTTGGCTTTTGTTTTTCTAGTTCCTTAAAGATGCATCATTAGGTTGTTTATTTGAAGCTTTTCTACTTTTTTGATGCAGGTGATTATTGCTATAAACTTTCCCCTTATTACTGCTCTTTATGTGTCCCATAGGTTTTAATATATTGTGTTTTAATTTTCATTGGTTTTAAAAAATTTTTTAATTTCCTTCTTAGCCTCTTCATTGACCCACTGGTGATTCAAATCCTTTGTCAATTTTTAATTGAGTATTTTTCTTGTTATTGTTCAGTTTTCAAAGTACTTCGTATATTCTGCTGCAAGTTCCTTATTGGATATATTAATATGATTTGAGAATATTTTATCCTGTTTTATGAATTGTGTTTTTCACTTTTTGGATGGTATTTTAAAGCACAATTTTTTTTTATCTTTAATAAAGTCAAATTTACTTTTTTTCCTCCATCTAGTGCTTTTGCTTTGGGTATCACCTAGGAACCCATTACTTAACTCTGTTTTATGGTATTATAGTTATTATAACTCTTACATTTAGATCTATGATCCATTTTGAGGGCCTTTTTACATATAATATGAATAAAGACAGGATTTTATTCATGTGGATCACAGCTGTGTTCAGATGCTTGCAATATTATGTGCCATCATACACACTAAATAACTATTAAAAAATTTAATGAATAATTAATTGGTTTGTTTTCCAAAATGCCCATCTTTCTATTCTCCAAGTTTAACAACATATACACATAAGCAATGTAAAGTTTTATATTATACCACGATTAATAAAAAAGCATTATGTATGTTTACAATGACTGAGTTATAAGCCTTAAACCCCTTCAGTAGTGGAAACTTCAGACCGCTGTGTTCTTTTTCTTCTGATCCCAAACAATGTAATTAAAAAGGATTCACTGAAATGTAGATGTTTCTACTATTTACGCTGGAATGTTGGCTCTACCCAATAGAACCCAATCTGTAAATACAAGATTAGTGTCTCGAAGGGAAAGATCTCCTTCTATAAAGGAAAAGGAAATCTCCACCTTTTCTTCCCCTTATAGAAGCAGCAGCATTATCAGTAAGACCCATAATTACTTCGAATATTCCACAAGGATTCAAGAGCTACAAATGTGGAAAATCCAATCTGAGACCACATCTTTGAACTCCACAGTGAGCCAGATCATGATGTCTGTTCCTCCACTATCAGTTTACTATATAAATGAGAACACATAAAGTAGTTTTAGATTTAATTAAAGTAATTGACTGAATTGCATTTTGTAGTCCTGATCGTCATTAACATTCTTGACCTCTCTGTCACATAGATATGCCAGAGAACTTTTCCAATGGATATTTATTACGAATATTATCATCAATAAGCACCATCAACATATTAAAATTAATTTTAACTTCTTTATGGAAGACTGAAAGCACAACCAGCTGTTGAAAACCATCCGTTCTAAATCATTTTTTATTGATTCAACATGGCTAAACCTCAAGTACAACTAATAGGGAATTTTATGTGTGTGTAGGCAAGTTTACATATCTATATATAATATTTAATGTTGTTTCATATCTAACTCTGGTTACATTAATCATGTAACCATATTTTTGGAGCCCAAGGATTCGTGTGCTATTTTAAGCACTTACTGTGCAGTCCCCAGACTGGCTGGCTCGTTGCACGTCCATGTGGATATGAGGCAACACAGGGACACTTGGTCTTATTTTGACTGCTTGCAAAGAGCTTAATAAAAGGCAGGCTTTGGTGCATCAAAAGAACTTAGTCCGCAGGTGTTCTGAGCTGGGCTAACTTGTATGTAGAACAAACAATTAAGTGCTGGAATTTGAGACTCTAAATTGTATCAGTTGAGCACCTGTTCTGAAGGGAGGAAAACACCTTTCATTACATTACTCGAGGGCATGACGGGCTCTGGGGTGTGTAGAGTTACAGCAGCTCCTATTCAGGCTTGCTAGCTGAGATGCTGCTGCTGACGCTGCCAAGGCTTCCAGTTGAGCATGTTTAGAGAACACCTCCAGCTCTGTCTCCATCTTGGTTTGCATCTCTAGGCCTCTCCGTGTCTCTTATTCTGTGTTCCACTTTACCGAGCACTTACTAGAAGGCAGGCATGTGCTAAATGTTTTAATATGGTGTGGCATCAAATCCCTCCCCCAAACCCTGCAAGGCTTATAAAAGCCAAGTAATGTGCCCAAGGTCATGGAAGTGTAAGTGACTGGGCCAGGGTTAGAAGGCAGGTGGAAGCCAAGAGCGCTAGTCTTGACCGTCGTGCCATCTTGTGGGCAACTTCCAGCCTTGCACAGACTCCTGGCCTCCTTTCTGGTTTCTCCTTCACGCCTTGGTTCTTCTGCCTTCCTCCAGCTATGCTCAGTCCCCCTCTCTCCGTTCTCACTCTAAGGAGCCCCCTAAATTGATCCCACACACTCCCACCAGGGCCCCACTCACTATCCATCCCCTTCAGCTTTAAAACCTCTCTGTCTCCAGGCAGGTCTCTCTCTCGTACCCCAAACTTGGACATTCAACTTGCTGCTCCCATCTGCATTTAGAAGGGTTCAGGCAAGCTGCCCCAACATTGCCCTTGCAGAAGGACTTAGTGAGGTGCCTTCCACGGGCAGCTGCTCCTCCTCTGGAGTGGCCAGCAGCCCCTGTCACCTGGGCACCTCTCTCTTCCTTTTCTTCACTGGCAGCCTGTTCACACCATCTCTTCTCCACTCTGCCTCTTAATCACTCAGCTCTGTCCTCTTCGGTCCATTTCTGCCAACAGTGTGATTCAGCAATATGGGTGTGAAGTTGTCACAACTGGAGGGAGGGTTGCCACTAGCTTCTAGTTGGGGGAGACCACAGAGCTGCTTACCATATAGCAGTGCACAGGACAACCCCACAATAAAATATCAGTCAGCCCCCAGCTATTGCTGTAGGCCCAGCCCATCCCACCACGTCTATTTCACTCTCTTCCACACCTTCTCCACTCCACACTGCCAGAATCATCTTTGGAAAACACTAATGTGGCTTTCTTTCAAACCCACCGATGGCTTCCCAATCCCTTTACTGAGAAGACACTTGTTATGTTGGCCAGAACACCTGGAGAGCTCCAAGCCACTCTTGCCCTTTATCTTGGCGTCCTTCTGTTGCCTGTTAGGTGATGTGCTCATTTTCCTTTGTAGAGTTCCTGAGCCCACTTAATTTTCACATTCCCCCTCACATCTTTGCTCAAATGTCACCACACCACAGAGAACTTCCCTGGCCTTCTCAACTCCCTATTTCCCATACTCAGCTTAAATTTTCTCATGGCACTTACTACCACTTGGTATGTTATATATCTGCTCACTTCCTTGTTTGATTTCGGTCTTCTCTCATTCTAATGGAGCTCCATGACAATAAGGGCTCCTGCCTTTTGTTTACTATTGTGTAAGAACTGTACCTAGTACATAGTGGACACTCAGTAAACATTGAGTGAATAAATACAGATTCTTTTACCTTAATGTATATGTATTTACTACATAAAATATACAGGGACTCCTGACAGTCCACTTCGTTAAACTATCATAGCAGAGGCATGGATTCAAGTAAAAACTAATGTACAGCAACTAAAGGGCAACATCTGCCCAGCCGTTGACCTACCACTGACGTCCAGGCCACAGAGACCCAACAGATAAGCCAGCCACAACGCAGATACTGCATAGAATCTAATCCTCACAGCACCTCTAATGGGTGGGGATGTGTAGTTTATTGTCCCTGTTTTATAAGTGAGAAAACTGAGGCTCAGTGAGGTTAGGTAATTTGCCCAAAATAATCAATCTACTTAGTCAAAATGTGACTGAAATAACTGTTTGTCTTAGTCCAAAGCTCGTCTACCTTTAGAACTCTGCCTTTCAAGATGAAAATTAGCATCATCAACACCTGCAAGAGAGGAATAAGCTAATTTTATCACTGTAAAGGCAATGGCATTATGACATTATGAACATAAATAGTAAAAATAACAACATGAAGTAGTAAATAAATGCTAAATAGGCCAGCTTAAAGGTTAGGAGGGAAGCAATGTCAGTCTGAGTTGGGATCATCAGACTGGGCTTCATGAGAGGAGCAACATCTGACCTGGAGGAGCCTGGAGAGAGAGAGAGAAGATGATGATTTTTCCCAAAGGGAGAAACAGAATAAAGTAAGCCAGGACAAGAGAAGTCCAAATGGCACAAACCTGGAAAAGTGACAGGTGTAGCTGAGGCGGAGCTTCCAAAACTGTTCAATAAGGTGACCGTGGTGGGTATTTCCAGAAAAGGGTTTGACATTGATCATGCCTGGGAAGCGTTAGGTTAAGTATAATTTTGCAGAACTTTTCAGAGCCACCATGTAGATTAACTACAGTCTGAGCCTAAGAAGAGTAAGGGTATATTATACATGGGGTTTGTTTTACCAGTTTATTTATTAGTGGACACCCCCCCCCTTCCTTTTTTTTACAGAGCACTTGTTAACATCTCATTAAGTCAGCATTCTGTGGAAGCAATTTGGAGATGACATGGTGCAGAATTCTGGGGCAACAGTGCGAAGGACAGTAGCCATTCCAGGGAGGCCTGGGTCTCCCTGTTCAGGAGCTCTGGAGCTGTAGCCCCAGGGACCAGGTGAGGGTGTCTGGAGTCTGGACAGGGCTGTGCCAAAACTGATTGCTTGAGAAGATTTGTCTGGCAGGAAAGGCAAGAGTCACAAACAGGGCACATAATGAGAGCTGCTCTGTAATCGAGTGCTGAGGGTCCTAACTCAACTGGAAAAAAAAAAGTCCTCTCTTTGTTCTTTTCCATTTCTCCAGTTCATGGTCACAGCAGCTTTCCAGCCCGAGTCAGTTTTCTGAGGTTGTTAGAAAACCCAACCTACATAGAGGCTGGAGGCAGAAACTGAGAATTCAGAAAACTCTATAAGGCTTGAGGAGAAACCCAGGAAGTGAATCTGACTGATTATATCATTTCCCTACTTAAATATTTCCAGAGGGTCTCCCTTTCTATTAAAAATAGAATCCTTCTCCTGGTCTACAAGGGCTGATGCGACCTGGAAAGGTCCAGCTCCAGCCCACACCTCACACGCTTTGCTTACACCCCCGGGGCTCTGCCTCTGACCATAAACTCCTCAAGGGCAGGGGCCTGTCTGTTTTTTGTTTGTCTGGGTAACTAGCACTTAGTAGAAGCTCAAGAAATACTTTTGAGTGAATGGAGGGATGGATGGCTTTTCCACAGAAACAGATGTGATGTGTTTTAGACTGCTTTCTAGCAGATTCCATCAACATCCAGTCCAGTCTCCCAGGATCAAGATTAACACGTTATAAAATAAAACCTTGCAACTGTACATGTAGACCTTTTTGTTTGACTTCATATATCACGTGACTTCTCATGTTTCTGTGAATCAGACCTTCCAGCTGGCTGGGATTCTATTTGTCACTTCTCAGCAGGCAGAAACCCAAAAGCTCCTGGTTT
Organism: Loris lydekkerianus; assembly: GCA_963574355.1. Taxonomy (NCBI): domain Eukaryota; kingdom Metazoa; phylum Chordata; class Mammalia; order Primates; family Lorisidae; genus Loris; species Loris lydekkerianus. The sequence goes on from CAUYPK010122888.1 coordinate 18,982, forward strand.
GCTTATCCTTTTTTCCTATTCACACAGACCACCCCCAGGGAGGCCTCATCTGCCACCCTCCTCACGGAAACCTTCAGCGTCTTCTGACCGTCCTGACTGCTGATAGTTGTCAGACCATGAGACAGAGTTAGTCCATTCCTACACTGAATTCTTAACTGAGCCCAAAGTTCAATTTGGATTCAAGTAGAAATGTCAAAGTACATGCCTGTTTCCACCCAATTCTGGAGGACTTGAGACCTCCTGATGAGTTGCCTGTGTAGGTAATACACGGGTCATTATGAAAGTTTTGAGACACACAAAAAATCAAGAAACATAAAACCCACGAAGATAAGCCAAGTGAGTTGACACTTGCAGGCTGAATCAGAAAGGTTCTATTGACTGTGTTTCTTGGAAGCGAAACAATGGACCAGAACAGCCTGTCTCAGAACTTTCATAGTGACCCACCTGCTTCACCATTGACTATCTAAATGTCAAAGGAACATTCAAGATACTCAAAGCCTTCCATATCTAGCCCAAATGTTTTTTCCTCTCACTTCCCATAATGTCTCTCAACAAATGCAGAGTTCAGCTACTCCCAGTTCTAATGAAACAAACATTTTATTTTTACTGACCTTTGCCATTTCCCTAAACTCGTTTACCACCATGCTGGGTTGCACTGCTCTCCTGGTGTTCCTCAGGCCAGCCAGTTTGGCATTTCAAATTGAGTGGGGCTTTCAGACACTGATTTACATTTTAAGGTGTGTGTGGGTAGAAGGGTTGGTGCCTTTAAACCAGTTTTGTTATTGTCACTCTTGCTAAAACATATTTGTCAAGGAGACCAAGGCACCCTTGGAGTCTCTGGCAGAAAGAAAACTCTCCCTTATGTGTCTAGATAAGCCCAAGGACAGGAGATTTTTAAGGCGGATATGATTTTGCAGGTCCTGAAAACACTTCTCTGCTTTGCATCCTGAGGGTGATCTCCCTGATGATTCAGCCCCAGCCCCACCCAGGAGTCTTCACACCACACCTCCAATAGCTAGAAAAGATTCCTCTGCAACTAACTTTAGGTTAGTGCTAAGGCCAGAAGTGGGAAGAGGTTGTCACCAAACACCTCCAGCCATCTGAGCAGTTCCTAAGCTTGGCTCGTGCTACTTTGTCTTGGGGACTGTCTAAAATGAATGACCTTATTTGGCTGCCCTCTGCTTTGCCTCTGTCTCTGAGAAACACCCGGAATGTTCTTGGAGACGCCTGGAGGTAAATTAAAAGTTCTACTCATTTATGTATGCCGCCGTCAGCACTCGGTCAACAGCAGCACAGACCTTTGGACATAGCCCAGATAAGTTACATTTGATCTAGTGACCTAAAGGTGAATTGTAGGTTATACTTAATTACACTCCTGAACCAAGTGCAGGTCAGTCACAAACCTTCCTATTTCACTCCGAAAACCAAGAAACCCCTTCAGGGAGTCTACTGATTATACTATGGAGGTTTGTATGAACCAACTAGGGTAAATAATTAGACTGTATTTTTAATTAATATTGCAGTGCCTTCTAGCACAATGATGTTTAAGATTATGACGGTACTGGAGGTGAGCGGAGAAACAGTCTTACTCTTGATGCAGCCAGGAAGAACAAAGAGAGTTTTGTCAGATTGACAAAAACACCCCGCAATTTTGGCAATCTTAAGTTCTTCTAGTTTCTAGTGTGTTTTAAGGAAGTTTTCAATTTAGCAAAGGTTTTGTTTGCCAAAGTGAATATTAACCTTTATTACCAAAAATAAATCCAGAGAATATGAAAGGCTGGTAGTGTACATTTCTAGTTGGCATAACTGCAGAACTTTTTAAAAATCAAGTGACCTTTATGGGAATAATAACAATTAACACAGATTTCATAATGGGCACCATTTCAATTTTTGTTTCATTAAGCTTCATAAAAATATAGGTTTATGAAAAAAGCCAGTTCAATTAAAGTATGAACTTTTCATTATTTTTAACACATCTTACCTATTTTTAATTGATGGAAGTGTTACATATTTTGCCAACTCAAGAGTTTTTCACACGTCTTTAATTCAAACCAGCTTGATTTTTGCAATGCAAATAAACAGAACATTATTTGGTATTAACTGGAAACCAAATAACGTGATAGTAAAATTTGTTAAAGAGATCACAATGCATACATTATTTCCTAAAGAAATTTATTTTATACATTCAAAAGTCAGTAATTTTTTTTTATCTAACTCTGGCTAAACCTCACAATTCCTTAATGAGGAAAATACTAATAGTCTACAAATTATATTTTACAAATGAAAAAAATCTAACCTTTAAAAAGTTGTGTAATTTGCCCCAGAGCAAGCAAAATTTCAAAATCCTGACATTCATCCTCTGGCCACTTGTAAGATCTTCTCTAGGCTTAGGATAATAAGCAAATTGAGCAGGCGTTGCATCTTTTTTATCTTTCCTTTTTTATTTGGTTGCCTTTTGTGACATATTGTTGCTGTGCTAGTATCTCCATGAACATAATTATTGAATAACTTGCATTCAACTTTCTATAAAACACAACTCTCTATACTTTCTATACTTTCATTTCCAAGTAACATTTGATATTAGTTGTGATCACCCCCTAAGACACTGCAAGAGAACAAAGAGTCATCTGAAACAGCACAGAAAAACAAAATTCTGTTCCTGTGTGCCCTGAGCTACACCCTAGGGTCATCAGTTGTTGGCTGTGAGGTGACCAGCTATATCTGTATGGTTTATGAGCTGGCCAATTATAATATGTCCCAAATTAAAATTATTCCTCCAGAATTATATTCCTCATCTATTATTATTATTCCAAAATAAAGTCCTCATTTTCTACCCAACCTTATTCTTCAATGTCCAAACTTCCTAACTAGGAATTTAGGCATAATCTTCTAATCTTTTTTCCTCCATATACCATCCTGTGGCTGCAGAGTATCCATTCTACCCTCTATGTATCTGTCCACCCCATCCCCTCCTTTCCATCTTTACTGCCTTAACTCTGACCCTCTTTTTCTTGTGCCCAGATTTTAACACCCTGCATGTGTACCTTGTAAAAGAAGACAGTCTCCTCCAAAAGAGAAAGAAAGATTATTTTCAGTGACAGGTATAGTTAATCAGGCGAAGGTTGCCTTGGGTCCAGGTTTCCATCAATGGCATTCCTCCTCCAAGGTGCCCAAGGTTACCTTTCTGAAACAGCAATCACTACTTTCTAAAGACTATTGGCAGCTGCCTCTATCTTAAAGCAACACAACCCAACCTGAGATCCACAAACCCCTGCATGAACTGTGAATAGGGAAAGATAAAATCTTGGAAATTTATGATGTGGAATAGCAATTGATATCTTAAGGAATCCGTATTCTTCTAGCACAGTGGGAGGAGAAACCCTCCCACCAATAAGTTAACCGTGGTGCCAGTGCTTCACGGAGCACCACTTTCCTAAACCAACGACACCGTGTTTATTACTATTTCCAAGACAATGACATGTTCTTCTTTTGTCCTTGTTGAGCATAAAGTTCCTTCAAAAATAGGATGCATTTTCCCCAATTTTTCAATCAGAAGAATTTTCATCAATGACTGCAAGACCAAGCCTCCACTCCACTGCCTGCTCAAAGCACTCCTTTGTGAGTCCCCTGTAATGAGTTCTCTTTCTAATTTTGCAGACATTTTTTTTTTTCCTAAGTGCATCTTTCTTACAAGATTACTAGGCCCTTTATCTTTGTACCTCACACAATTCCCAGCATTTAGTAGATACTCAACCAATACTGATAGAAGGCAGATTTCATTGTATTCTGATTCAATACCACACAGAGTAGGTACAAATGCATATTTATATAAACTTTCTCCAGAGACATAGAAGTGACATTACAGAACATGCAACCTGTGCTCTTGCTGCAGCTGAGATAAAAGAATTGTCCAAAGAGAGACGTCCTTGTGTCCCTGCTCTATCTTGGAAGGCTGGATTCATCTGACTAGTCCATCCAGTGTTTGTTATTACTTCCTCTGCCCCATCTTCACGTGTGTGCACCTGCTTATGTACCTCTTTAGAAAAAGGGAGTCTTCTCCAAAAAAGGAAGTGAGATATTTAATCAATGAGGTAGAGTTAATCAATGAAAGGTATTATTGAATAACAGGCATGGTCTAGACATCCACTGTGCAGAGGTTTACAGTACCCTGTGCCTCCAAGAGATAAAGGTACTTCCTTACCACTCACCGGTAGGATAAGGTCCACTGAGAAATAGTCATTGCTCTGAAGATGTTGAATTTCAAAGAGTTGCATCAAATATTTTTTAATGACGAGGCAGATCTGTAAATGACTCTGCCAATTTCCAGCTAGCACGCTATTTACCTCTTCACACTTCCTTTTCCTCATCAATAAGATGAAGATAAATAAGGCAGCGTTAGAAAACGTTTACCACCTTGGTTGGCACATAGCAGGCAATCAATGAAAGTGCATTGTATTCGATACTGGAGTCTCCTGAATGTTAGTTTACAAAAATAAAGAGAGGAACCACTTACGTGAAATTAATAGCCAACTCAAAAATCCGTTACTAAGTCTATTTTGGACAGATCCATTTGTCTCTGCCATTCTCCATTTAAATTAAAATTAACATACGTTCTTTGAAAGCCTTCATGATTCAGAAAAACAGCATTCAGAATTATGCATCTGAGCCACACATTTTAATGCTGACTTCTTCAATTTGTTGCCCAAAGTCTAGCAGTTTGAGACCTCAAAACCATTAAGGTAAGGTTTAGGCAAGACATGAGCATCAGTGATGTGGCTCTGTCATAGGAGACTGAGACATCTGGCTGGAATTGAGTGGGAGGTTGGGACTTTTCATATCATTCCCCTGTTGTTTTGTAAGGGAGTAAAATGTATGAGCCAGTTTAAGCCGGCCAGGCAGGGAACAATCCACAGCTTCCACTGGGGACTGGACCAAGCTGTGCACAATGCAGGCCCGGACTGCAGTGGGGTAAAGACATCAGCTCTCAGGAATGTGCGTCCCCCTAGCCTTGGAGTTCGTGAGGCCATCGGTTCCCTTCACTTACTTTCCCTTCCAGAGATAATCATGATCAATTTGCATGATGATTATGGAAAAAATTAAAATACGATTCCCACAGATTGAGTTAATAAAGGCCTTTGAGACGTAGAGCTTCTGGGAGGAGAAAAGTATATTTTTTTCTTCAAGATGGGAGAAAAAAAGCATTTGAGACAAACCATCATTTAGTTCAATGAAGCAATGGCGATTTCCTTCCCATCCTGAAACTTTTTTATTTGTAGCTTCTTACACCTCAATTAAACCTCTGAGAATCTCTCACCCCTAAGAACATGTAATAAATGTAATACAAATTCAAGGGGAAATAAAAGTGGCAAAGGGGATAAAAATAGTCAAAATGAAAAGAATATGAATGTGTAAAATACTCTTGTGGTTGAAAAGCCATGTGCTCCTCCTTCTGCCAAGTGATAGGTGCTACATTTTCTAGATTCAAACTAAAAATCATTCCTCCTTTGATACGTGACTCCTGCCTAAGAGACAGAGGACTTCAGCAAGTTACCCTTTTACTTGAGGGTGTGGGGGCAAAGCCTTTCCTAAGGATCTTACTAAAGGCCGCTGCTTCCTATCCAGAGAGATTCTTGGTTTTTCTGTTTTTGCTTCTATTAGTTTTGTGTTTTGTTCTTTGTTTTGTTTTGTTTTTTGAAATAGCGTCTCACTCTGTCACCTGGACTGGAGTGCAGGGGCGTCAATATAGCTCACAGCAACCTCAAACTTCTGGGCTCAACAGATCTCCCTCTCTCAGCCTCTTGAGCAGCTGGGACTACAGCCATGTGTCACTGTGCCCTGCTAATCTCTCTATTTTTAGTAGAGACAGGTTCTTGCTCTAGTTAAGGCTGGTCTTGAACTCCTGACCTCAAATGATCTTCCCACTTCAGCCTCCCAGAGAACTAGGATTACGGGCATGAGCCATCCATTGCAACCAGCCACAACTCCTGTTTTCATTTAAACTTTACCTGATTTCCTCTTCTTTTGCATAAAATCAGATCCTACTTATCTTCCTTCTAAGGACATTTGTACTTTGTGCTCCCTAGACAAAGCATTTGACCTCTTTGGCAGTTGGTTTGCAAGATTAAACCTTGTGAAAATGGTTCCCATCGTACCTCCCCTCTAACAGCGTCCATTGTGTATGTAGAAGTGGCCAAGCCTGGCTCGGTGCCCATAGCTCAGTGTGTAGGGCGCCAGCCACCTACACCAAGTTCTGGCAGGTTCAAGCCCGGCCCGGGCCTGCTAAACAACAATGACAACTGCAACAAAAAAATAGTGGGGCGTTGTGGCTGGTGCCTCTAGTACCAGCTACTTGGGAGGCTGAGGCAAGAGAATCGCTTAAGCCCAAGACTTTGAGGTTGCTGTGAGCTGTGACACCATGGCACTCTACCCAGGACGACATAGTGAGACTCTGTCTCAAAAAGAAAAAAAAAGAAGTAACTAAAGCCCATTATGGCAAGGTGAAAAAATGGGAAGCAAACAAGATCATCATTCTAAAGATTCCTCTTCATAACACTACCGCGAAACGTGGCAAAACTACAATCCCAACACCACAGAAGATGGTATAGTTCTTCCATTTATTAAGGATTTTTGTTCTTAGCATCTAAAACATCTTTAAAAAGAAGCAAAAGGAAAAATAGTTCAAACCACCCATATTCTGTAACACAAATAACTTTCCCTGTGCACTTTCCAGTTTCTCTATTTTGTCTCCCTTGCCTACTTCTGGAGAATCTCATATGTGTAAAGATAAAAATATCCTTCTTTAATTATTTATGCCACCTCAGTTTCTCCATACTTTTCTCATAACTGTAGTTCATAGACCCTCTGGTCTCTAAACCACAACAACAAAATAAACAAACAAAATTCTCTCTCTCTTTTTTTTTTTCTGTGTGTGTGTGAGACAGAGTCTCACTGTGTCACCCTTGGCGGAGTGCTGTGACATCACAGCTCACAGCAACCTCCAACTCTTGAACTTAAGTGATTCTCTTGCCCGAGCCCCACCCCCTTCCCGAGTATCTGGGGCTACAAGCACTCGCCATAACACCAGCTATTTTTGTTGTTGTTGTTGTTGCAGCTGTCATTGTTGTTTAGCTGGCCCGGGCTGGGTTTGAACCCGCCAGCCTCAGCGTATGTGGCCGGCACCCTACCCACTGAGCTACAGGCACCACCAAACAAAACTCTTAATGTCTTATATCCAGCAAACCCAGAGGGAGTAAAATACAACTGTTTTCCAAGATTGACTCAGAAAAAGGAAGAAACCTTTTAAGAGGACAAGAGAATACTGTTGTGGTGACTTTGTACATTTTTTTTTAGTACTTTATCTATTATGTTTTTCCAATGACTAAATAATCTCTTTGAAAATATATGTCATCATTTTACATGAGACAGTGACTATAATAAATTGAGTTTGAAAACATTGAGTGAGTATGTTCTTTAGGCCACTAGGTTGGGTGCTGGAGTTGTGTAGGCAGTGCCCAGGCACGGGCTGGAGTTGTGAAGGGGCAGCTGAAAGCCATCATGTTCTGCCCCCTCCAAACACCCTGGTGTCTGGCACATCAGCCTCAAGGGAGGGCTGTCATTTTGTTACTGATCTGCTCCCAAGAAGCACAAAGTTCCTGCTAATGCTATCTGACAAAGGAAACCCAGGTACAGGGATGCAGGGAGCTTATAATCTAAGAAGATAATTTTAGTAAAGTGTGACAGCAATTGCCTGGGAAACAGTCTTTTGGGGATAAAAAACCAACAGTCTTGCAGTGGGTGCTTTCCCCTTTATAGTCTCTACATCTGCTCATCTTTGCAGTGGCTACTTTTTAAACAGTGTCTCTACTTCTTCCTTGATTTAACCAGAATCATAATCCAGATAGTCCCTGAGTTACAAACATCTGATTGACCTTCAGCTCACCCTTATGAACTGTGGCTATTATAGGCAATAGGGGTATGTACCTGTTCCAGCTTACGTGCAAGTTCAACTTCAGAACAAATCTACAGAACCTATCTCGTTTGTAACTCGGGGACAGCCTGAAGTACTTACCTCCCAAGGCTGTTGTAGGGAGTGGAGGAGCCACATGGAGTGACATGTCCCACACACTCAGAAGAGATGAGCTTCTGTCCCCTGCCTTCCCACACCTGCTACAGTCCGAGCATCACGATGCTGTCCTGTTCAGTCCTCTCAACTCCACGAAGCAGTCCCGAAGCCTTCTCCCTAAGTAAGGCAAATGAGGCGCAGAGAAGGGCACACACCCTGCCCCAGGCTACCCCGCAGCTATGAAATCCTCAAGACCTGGTGTCCTCCCATGACGCTAAGGGAGAAAACTCAGAAGTGGGGACTAGAGCAGGGACCCTGTGTCTTCTCTACTGGTCCCTTCCATACTCGGCACTGCACTCGGCACACAGTACCAGTATTTGTTGAACTGAGCTCAAGAAAGAAGGTTAGGGAATGAGTATTTCTAAGCAGGCACCTAGGATGAAGCATGTAAGATGGTGTTTTCCCTCTCCCCCCAACCCCCCGTCCCTCTCTCCCCTCTGGTCACCTGGTCTCCAGCAAGCCATCCTACTCTCCCCACTACCCACACCCAGCTTTCTATCACCCTCCAGGGCTCTTAGGGGCTTTTCTTTCCAAATCTCATGAATTGGCTGGAGCTCAAACTGCTCATCCAAGTCCCCACTCCCACCTACCCACCTGCCTGCCTTCAAGTTCAACGCCGTACCTGCACAGAGACGAGAAAACCCTGGGGGCGGCTTCCCATCCATCTTCCTGCTGGTCTTTCATTTCTTTGCCAATAAGGCGATCTGCTTCATGACACTGTTCGATATATTTGACATCTGTCCTAAAGCCCAGGTCAGGCATATCTGTCTTCTGTTAAAATAAGCCATTCGACAAAGATGCTCCCTCTGCTGTTAGGGCCTCGCTAGAAATAATTATTGACATATTGTCCACCTGTCCAGGCTCTTAATAGGAGCCATAAATTTCTGGTCCTGGTTTCCCGCACCTCTTCTGAGAGAAGTAAGGTAAAACTTACAGAGCCAGAAGGAAAGCTGAAGGGGAAGCTCCAGTTGAAGTGATGGCTTCAAACAAATACATCCCTTTAACGTCTTTCAAAAGGTAATGACTGTGGCAACACACAGCTGTTTCTTTGTGATGAGGCATGAATTTTCTCATAACACTTCACTGAGATGAGTCTTATGTTCACACAGCACAGAAGGAAGTTGATGGAAGTTTTCTGTGTGGTCGCGTTTCCTCTCTAGATTTAGGGAGAGCTCAACCCCCTAGCAAGGTTCCACGTGGGGCAGAATTCTGAGCATTCCAAGTGCCTACAAATAAATGCCATTACTACCAGAGT
>CAUYPK010122889.1:0-26902 GCA_963574355.1 Loris lydekkerianus
AATAAACATTCTGGTACAGATGTCTTTGTTATATTGTGACTTTTGGTCTTCTGGGTATAAACCTAGTAAAGGAATTATAGGATTGAATGGCAGGTCTATTTTTAGATCTCTTATTCTCCAAACATTCTTCCAGAAGGAACATATTAGTGGGCATTCCCACCAGCAGTGTAGAAGTGTGCCCTTTCCTCCACATCCACGCCAACATTTCTGGTTTTAGGATTTTGTTATGTGGGCTACTCTTACTGGGGTTAGGTGATATCTCAGAGTAGTTTTGATTTGCATTTCTCTGATGATTAAGGATGAGGAGCTTTTTTTCATGTGTTTGTAGATTTTGCATCTGTCTTCTTTAGAGAAGTTTCTGTTTAAGTCCCTTGCCCACCCTGAGATGGGGTCATGTGTTCTTTTCTTGCTAATAAATTTGAGTTCTCTGTGGATTCTGCTTATTAGACCTTTATTGGAGGTATAACCTGCTAATATTTTCTCCCATTCTGAGGGCTGTCTGCTTGCTTTACTCACTATGTTCTTGGCAGAAGCTTTTTAGTTTGATCAGGTCCCAATAGTGTATTTTTGATACTGCTTCGATTGTCTGGGGAGTCCTCCTCATAAAATATTCACCCAGACCGATTCCTTCAAGAGTTTTCCTGCACTTTCTTCAAGTATTTTTATAGTTTCATGTATCTGTGAACAAAGACACTTTTACTTCTTCCTTCCTAAATTGTTTTCCCCTTATTTCCTGTCTTATTACATTCGATAGCACTTCATGTATGACATTAAAAACTTTAAAGAAAGGGGACATCCTTCCCTGTTTGTGATCTTAGTGGGAGCAAATAAACTTTCTCACCATGAAGTGTGATGTAGCTGTGAAATTGTCAGAGAAACTCTTTGTTACGTTGAGAATGTTCATCTTTATTTCTAGTTTACTGGTAACATTTATTATGAATAGGTATTGGACTTAGATCTGAATTAAATAAAAATATAATTCATTTATTTATTAATTTTATAGGCAAATTTATGACACTCATGATCTAAGAATCATTTATTTAGTATAAATGCTATCACTTTTATACTAATTTTAAATTATTTGTAATAATTTCTTCTTATGGGTATTCTTTGAATGACAGTTTAATTTCTGTCTCCATTTAAGAAATGGTTCTTTTTTATTTCATATAATTAAGGTTCTTCAAGCTCACAAAGTGTTTCAATGATTCCATAGCCTGATCTTTTTCATAAAAGGAAACTCAATCTTGAAGAGTCTAAGTGCCCTACTCCATAATTTTAAGCAACTATCATTCCAAAGACTATGTAAGTTTCATTAATTCCCATAGTTTTTATTTCCATCTGTTTCTGCAATTCCTACCAAATTTTAAAGGGCAATTCATTTGCTTACCATCCTCCTCCTCTGGCCACACGGAGACCACTAAGATGGTTGCAAACTGTGCTATGCCTTGTTGACTAAGATACACCGTGTTATTGGAACAGAAATGCACTTAATATTCAGAAGTTTCCACTTTAAAGGTTAACCATTAAAAACCATTCTTTCCCAAATGTACAGCGTAGAAAGGATTATTGAGAAATCCTCTTACGTTTTATGGGTTGGACTTGTATCTTTTTCCTTCAGTTAAAGTTTTTGTTAACCCCCTCCCATGCTCTCAAAATCTAGTTTGCATGTTATAATTGTACCTCTACCTCTCTGTGTGATATTTCACTATAAATTTTGTGTATGAGAAATTTCTTAAGCCACCAACTTTCTGTTATAAATGGGAAATATCTCCTACTTAGAATACAGAAAAATAATGATTCTCCTACTTCCTCTCTATTTCAGTTTTGGTTGTTGCTAATATTCTACTTGTCCTTAGCATCTTTCTTAAAAACGTAACTATTCTACATATGTGTATGTGTATGTTTTATTTTATTTTCATATCACACTTTTTTTTTTAAAAGACAAGATCTCACTATGTAGTTGCCTGGCCAGAGTGCAGTGACCACTCACAGGCTGACCCCGCTACTGATCAGCACAGGAGTTTGAACTGCTCAGGAGATCGTCGTGTTGATGCCTCACTAACTACGGACACTGGATGGGTGTAACGGTCTACAGCCCAGAACCCCTGAACACACAACATCCTCCCATCTCAGTGTCCCAAGTAGCTTGAAATACAGCTGTGGCAACCTGCTGGCTGTAATACCAACGTTAATACTACATATTCATTCTAGTTTTTAAATCTTTATGTCCATGTCCCTACTAAGTCCGTTATAAGCTACAGATGCTTATAAACAACTAAGTACCTGATAGATGTTAAACAATATCCTTGTCTAGACAAATGTTCAAAATATAACATATATTAAGGTATTTGATTTGTTAATTAAACCATTTAAATATAGTGAATCTTCCAATCATTCAAATAAGAATATATGTGCTATAACATATTTCGTGTTATCTAACACTAAATTTCCGAAGTTTGAGGGTATGCTTGAAGCATTTGTTGCATGTTTAATACACATGAGAAAATAAAATCAAATAATCAACAAAGAATGTTTGAAAAATATATTTAATATGTCATTTATTATCCCCATGTGATATATTCTCTCTCATAGCTTATACACAATATGTATGTCAAAAAACTTTAAATTCATGGGTATTTTTACCTTTATTTTTTCCAAATTTTAAAAAAATCTTAGTCAAAATCAGATTTTTTTATTTTTTTATTTTTTATTTTTACATATACATGTGTTTATTAGGTTTCTATTTTTTGCCTTCACAAAATTAAAGAGGCTTAACATTTAATAACAATAACAATGTTTAAGAAAAGGACTAGAAAAAAAAACCTTGTAAAGAATGAACAAACATAAATACATTCAGAAAAGAAATCAGAATTGCTGCATTGAAATATTAAGCAATAATGATAATAATGCAAAGAAAGTAACATTCACATTGTCAAATAAGAGTATGTCTATTATGGAATGCTTTGACTCTGAGATTCAGTATGGAGTCATCAGTTAACTTCTTTTTTTGGGGGGGTCTCAAAAAATAGGCAACTAATATTTATAAATAAAAGTAAAATATAATATCAAAAAACAGATCATGCCAAAATTTATAGACAATAGAAAAAGAAGATACTTCAAAATCATTCTACTTGATCTGGGTACACCTGTTATTATTAAAATTAGAGAGAATATATTATTATAAAGGGGAAATTACAAACATATGTCACTTATAAATGAGGATGCAATATCCCAAACAACATATTAACAAGTTGAATTAAAAATTAATGTTTAAGTAATGTACTTTGGTGAAAATTAAATCCAATTTATGTGAGAATTGGTCACTATTTTCTTTTTTTGTCTTTTTTTTTTTTTTCTTCTTTTCCTTTCCCTCACCCACTCCCTCCTTCTCTGTCTGCTCTCCCCTTCCCCCATGCCCCACTGTGTCATTAATTGTCATTAATTGTCCTCATAACAAAATTGAGTACATAGGATTCATACTTTTCCATTCCTGTGATGCTTCACTAAGAGTAATGTGTTCCACCTCCATCCAGGTTAGTAAAAATGCTGCAAAATCTCTATTTTTTATGACTTAATAATATTCCATGGTCATATATACGACAGCTTACTAATCCATTCCTGGGTTGAAGGACATTTAGATTGTTTCCACATTTTGGCAATTGTAAATTGGGCTGTGATAAACAGCCTAGGACAAGTGTCTTTATAATAAAAGGTTTTTTTTTGTTTTTTTTTCCTTGATTGTTGCCCAGTAAAGAGACTGCAGGATTAAACGGGAGGTCTAGGTTGAGTTCTTTGAGGATTCTCCATACTTCCTTCTAAAAAGGTTGTATTAGTTTGCAGTCCCACCAGCAGTGTAAAAGTGTTCCCTTCTCTCCTTATCCATGCCAGCATCTGCAGTTTTGAGATTTTGTGATAGAGGTGATTGTTAGGGGTTAGATGATATCTCAGGGTAGTTTTAATTTGCATTTCTCTAATAAATAGGGATGATGAGCATTTTTTCATATGTTTGCTGGTCTTTCGTCTGTCATCTTTGAAGAAGATTCTATTCATGTCTCTTCCCCATTGATATATGGGATTGTTGTTTTTTTTCTTGTGGATTAATTGAAGTACTATATAGATCCTGGTTGTTAAGTGTTTGATTCAAAATATGCAAATATCCTTTCCCATTGGGTAGATTGTCTGTTTGGTTGTTGTCTCCTTGGCTGTACAGAAACTTTTCAGTTTAATTAAATCCCATTTGTTTATTATTGCTGTTGCTATTGGAAGCCGATATCTTCCAGTGTTTTTCCTATTCTTTCTTTGAGCATTTTTATTGTTTCATGCTTTAAATGTAAGTCCTTTATCCATCTTGAATCAATTTTTTTTGTGAGTGGAGAAAGGTGTGGGTCCAGTTTCAGTCTTTTACATGTGGATATCCAGTTCTCCCAGCACCATTTATTGAATAGGGAGTCTTTCCCCCAGTGGACACTCTTGTTTGGTTTATTGAAGATTAGGTGGCTGTAAGTTGTTGGATTCTTTTCCTGGTTTTCTATTCGATTCCAAATGTCTATGTCTCTATTTTTGTGCCAGTACCATGCTGTCTTGACCACTATGGCTTTGTAATACAGCCTGAAATCTGGTATGGTGATGCCCCTGGTTTTATTTTTATTACTATGAACTGCCTTAGCTATGTGGGCTTTTTTTCTGGTTCCATACAAAATGCAGAATCATTTTTTCCAAGACTTGAAAGTAGGATGTTGGTATTTTAATGGATGGCATTGAATCAGTCAATTGCTCTGGGAAGTATAGACATTTTAACAATGTTGATTCTTCCCAGCCATAAGCATGGTATGTTCTTCCATTTGTTAATGTCCTCTGCTATTTCCTTTCTTAGGGTTTTCTTTCTTTTTTTTTTTTGCCATCGCCATTCTCTGTCACTCTGGTTAGAGTGTGATTTTCTCAGCATAGTTCACAGCAACCTCAAATTCCTGGGTTCAAGTGATCCTCCTGCCTTCCCCTCCAGAATGGCTGGGACTACAGGCACCCACCAGAATGTGCAGCTACTTTTTTTCTTTTTTCTATTTGTAATAGAGACTAGTTTTGTTATTGCTCAGGCTGATCTCCAGCTGCTGAGCTCAAGGGATCCTCCCTCTTTTGCCTCCCAGAGTGTTGAGTGTAGGCTTCAGCCACCCCTCCATGCCGGCCTAACATAAAACTTTAGGGCATCCTCTATAATTGCCATGTGAAAGCAAATTGCTGACAAGTGTCAGTCCCAAGCAATACACACAAGTAATATAGAAAGACTTGACAAAGATTTGGAATTTTGTTATTTTATAGGTGATGCTTATAATATAGTCAATAAAATTACAAGGTGAAAATAAGTTAGTGGGATAAGTAAAATAAATGGATATTATGGAAACTAACAGAAAAGCTAACAAATTTAAACCATGAGAATACACAAAATCTTCAGTCAAAGTATACATGACTCAAAAATATTTTTTTCTGTAAAAAAAGATAAAAAGTGAAAGAGATTCATGCTTAGTTCGTAGCGATTGATAATAATTATACAATATTTTGACTTTAATGTTTTTGTCATTTTATGAACATCATAGATAACATGTCTTTGTATGTTTCAGTTGGTAGTTGCTTCATCGTATGTCGAACATTTTACCAATTAAATTATATTTAAAAAACAAGTAGAGTTATAAATACACAGAAGTAATAATGCATCTCAAATTTATTGAAAATTCTCTATTGTGAACCGAAGGAAACTCTAAAATATAAGATCAAATACTACTAAAATAGTGCAAAATTGCATGTCTAGTAACAGGCCAACTAGAATTTTAAAATTTTTATCAAAAGGTATTAAGATTAAGAAATATCTAAAAAGCATTGAGAAAAATATAAATATTCCAAAGCCATAATGAAATATTTTAACAAGCATGTTTTGAAAATTGATATAAGAAATAAAACTGATAATTAATAGACAGTGGACTTTAACAAATAAATTTGAGTAGTATGTATCTATGCATATTATAACCTCAAATTAATATACATACATTCCATTCATCCCTGTAATGTTTATATAAATTTACAACTACATAAACAAGTCTCAACAAATATTGATAATTAAATAATATCTGCATTTCCTGATTAAATCCCTGATTAGAAACACGCACATACACTCATCCATGCACACTGAGATATTAAAAAAATGTAAATACTTTTATTTATAGGAATTTAAAACACAGTATTTCTCAAAAACAAACAAACAAACAAAAACCCACAGTATTTCTCAAAAACTGCCCATTCACATAGCCAATTTTAATGGAAAATAGAAAATATTTTCTACTTATAGACTATGAAAATACTGCATGTAAAAATTGTAGAAAATAGAAAAATCAATACATAAAGGGAAATTTATAGCCATTGTGTTCATATTGGATGAAAAGAAAATTATAATTAATGTGCTATAAGACAAATTCAATTCTGAAAAAGAACAATAGAAAAATTAATGAAAGTAGAAGAAAAAGTTAAAGATTAAAGATGAGTTAAAGACACAAGGTTAAAACTATTGTTTTTATAGTTAATACTTTAAAATATGATGATGATGTTATATGAAAAGAAATAGGCAAATTTAGGCATGAAATATGAGTTCTAATTAAAGAAGAAAGTGAAAAACAAAAGGGACTATTATAAATTACTTCAATTAATCTGTAAACCATGAGAAGGATAATCTAATAGGAAATGAACAAGTCATAGAAAAATATTTATTGTCAAAAATTTAAAGAACATCTTAATATTTTTATAACTGTTGACTCAATTTGTTATCAAAAACGCTACCCTGAGACCCGGCACCTAGAAAATTATATGGACATTTTGAATAATATTTAATATTTTATTTATGTAAAAGTTCCACAATAGAGGATATAAAATGCATTAAATAATAAAAGGGAATTGTAATTATATACAGACTGTAATCTTAGTGTACATATGTGTAGCCCTCCAAGAAAATATAGTTGTGATCTTCCAGGCTTAAAATCATTTACAGATGGCTTATGTACTTACTAGAAAGGTACAGTACTGTTTAATATTTAATGCATTCAGTTGTGTTTTTTGTTTTTGTGTGACCTTACCACTAAGACTGTGTTAGGCTATTGAGATTTTTCCATTCATCTGACTTGTTCTTATTGGTGAATGAAATGATGTATCAATAATGTTTCACATTGTAAGTCAAATGGAAAACCATGAAATTGACTCTTAGGTATTCTTTAGGTTAAACTTAATTTTCCAGTAGAATAAAAATGGGCACTCCTTCAGAGTTATAAAGAACAGAGAAAAAATTTGCTGCCATCTGCTTAATGATACTAACCATGATCACTTCACTCCCTCATGTATATCAGGTGTAATAAAATAAAGTTGTGCTGGCTAATGCACAGATGATCTCTCTTTAGATGAGTGATTTCCAATTCGATAATGTGCAAAATCAACTTTCCTTATAATAAGAATATAAAACATCCATTAAATTTATGCCATATAGCAAGTGCTTAAATGACTGTATACATATAAAAAAGTTATACATAAAGATTTAAGAAAGAAAACAAAAATTCTCACTGCATATATACAATTTTTAGCTTACTACATTTACCAACATTCAAAACGTGGAGATATTTCAAAGATTTCTTTGATCTTAAATAATAATTATTATCTTAAAAACATAATTGATTATGTTTTTTGAAGAATTTGAAAATCTCTCCACAGAAATTATGCTTGTTCTTTATAATTTACATTGTGTTAAGCCAGGTAGACAGTGGGAGAGTAACAATGTTCCTAGGGAACTTTTGGAGGTTTTGAACCTGTAATTCCTTCCGTGGTCAAGTTCTCTTTAAGGGAGAGGTGGCTTGCTAAAATCACTTGTTAAATACTCAGTGCATGGCAGTCACCATTACGGTCAGTTGTTCATCCATGAAATAAAACCATACATCGTTTTATTCTTTGGACCATCAATGCTTACTCGAGTAATGTAATCACTAGTGAAATTTGCATTTTGGTATTATTAAAGCAAACAAGTTCGTGAACTTGCCACCATGTGCATACATTGGCAGCACTGTACAAACAACTCAGTAAGCTTTCACAACCTTGGCATATCAGTGTCTCACAGCTGTGTTTGTGTCAAGGTGTGTCAGTGTCTTGCTGAGGTGGTACTTGTTATTGTACGTTTTGGTTCACCGTCCAAGAGTGTGGGAGCTTGAATTAGAGTCACAAATAAACATTAAATTTACTGTTGAACTTGGCAAAAGTGAAGTAAAATGAAGGACATGTTAATCCAAGTTTATGCAATGAAAATGGCAGTGTAAAAATAGATTAGATTTTGTTCCCTCCCCCACCCCCCCGGACAGAGAAAGCAGCAGTAATGAAAGGAGGTCAGAGCAACTGCTGGTAAGCAGGAGTTATGAAAACATTGCAAAAATGCATCAAATTTTCCGTCAATATTAGTATGGCTGACTGTGCTTTGAAGGGTTGACCAAGGGCTGGCAGGGGTGCACAGCTCCCCACAGGGGTGCTTCAAAGGCAGCCATAGTGATACCCAGCAGTGAAGTTCCGAGCACATTTTCTAAGATGAGTTTGCAAACTTAATTGTCAGGTCTCCACATGTAAAATACTACAATTGGATTCACATATACTAATTACTTTAAATTCATTATTTCTAAACATTTTATTAACACAGTATTTAAATGTCATCTAAAAATGAACTTACATTGAATAGTTTTATTGTAGTTTATAAAGTTCAAATATCCATTCTTCCAGAAATTGCATATTCTCCTTAAAAGGCTGAAAACTAAGATGAGGATAATTTTTTAAAATATAGAAACAGAAAAATATATTTAAATTTTATTGAATAATACATATATTTATTGTAACTTTTTAATTTTTATTGTTTATTTATTTAATTTATTTAGTTTTTCAAGACAAAGTCTCACTTTGTTGCCCTCAGTAGAGCGCTGTGACATCATAGCTTATAGCAACCTCAAACTCTTAGGCACAAGCAATTCTCTTGCCTCAGCCTCCCAAATAGCTGGGACCATAGGTATCTGCCACAACACCCAGCTTCTTTTAAAGACAGGGGTCTCACTCTGGCTCAGGCTGGTCTTGAACCTGTGAGCTCAGGCAATCCACCTGCCTCAGCCTCCCATAGAGCTAGGTTTACAGGTGTGAGGCACCATGTCCAGCTAAATTTTTTATTTTTAAAGGTCTATTTTATTTATTTTACATTTTTATTTATATCAGAATATTAGAGGGAACACATGTTTTTGTTTACATATTTTGTTTTTCTAGAGATGTAGCCAAAGTTCTTAGTGTGCCTTTCACTTAGGCAGTTTGTGCTCTACCCAACAGATGTGAATTTACTCATCTCCTCCTCCTTCTCCCCAGCTTGATTTTCATTGAGATTTACTTCGATGTGTTAATTGATTAGTTCCAATTTGGTATTGAGTACATGTGTTTTTTTCTCTATTCTTGTGATGTTTACCTTAGAAAAGTGGTTTCTAGTTCCATCCATATTATTACAAAATATTCTAGATTGCCATTTTTGTATGGCTTAGTGGTACTCTATAATATGTATAAACCACATTTTATTAATCCATTCATATATAATCGTGGGCACTTGGATTGTTTCCATGTCTTTGTCATTGGGTGTTCTTTTATAGAAATGGACTTTTTCCTTTGGTTGTTTACCCAGCAATGGGAGTCCTGTATCAAATGATTCGTTTACTTAAGTTCTTTGAGGTACATCCATACAATTTTCCATAGAGGTTGTACTAGTTTGTAGTCCCACCAATAGTATATAAGTATTCCTTTCTCTCTGCACCTACGTCAGAACTTGTTGTTTTGGGACTTTTTGATAAAAGCCATTCTCCTTGGAGTGAGGTGGTATATCATCTGGACCTGAAGAATAGATAGTTTTAGATAAACAATCAAAATTTATTGATTACCATTTCATATGAAGAAATATATTGATTGCAAAGAAAAAAATTTATAGAAAAAAGTCAGTATTATGAAGTTCAAACATTCATATTTATCCTATAGAAGTTTCCAACAAAATTTTTGTCCTCCATTTCCTTCCATGAAAACACTTCATTATTAACATGTTACATGTGGTCTATAACTATTGAAATCCTATGAGGAAAGTGCAATATAAATGTATGTACGGAAAAATTACAAGTTTAACTGAATGGTTAAAACTATCTCACAAACAGTACCGTTCAACAGTACTTTTGACTAACAAAATCATGAATAAAAGGTAAAATTCATACACACTATGTAATGTTTCTAAATGTAATGTTGTTATTATATATAACATAAGGTATAATAGTATAAATTCACACACAATGTAATATATGAAAGACACACATATATTTTATATACTACATATATACATACACATAAGAACATGCACACATATATGCATACATATTGCCCAGATATACATGCATATGTATTGCCCATACATATTGTCATTCATTTTATTGGTTGCTCAGTTGCTAAACTGAGCAATTAATAAAATAAATATATGAAAACAAATATTTGTAGAAAAATTACAATATTCTTGGATTAGAAGTGTTCTTTCATTGTGACATGAATTTTCAATAAAATTATTATTGAATGGATCCACTTTGAGAATATTAGGCACAAAATATTAAAAAAAAAATGTTTTTTTCAAATTTTCATCCTTTTTTTTTTTTTTTTTAATAAATCTTATGTCCAATTGGGTCGTTTATAAAATTAGAGCTGTATGGAACAGATGAACTTTCAACGGGATTCCAGAGCCATATGTTTTGCTATTTCAGCAACCTAGAGTGAGCATGACTGATTTGAAATTCTCTGTCTTAAAATTTTGAACTTTATTGCAAAATCATAAAATAATAAAGACATGAATGACTCAGGTATTGTTTAATATTTTGTCAATCATCAATCAAATCATATGTACACCTTTTATTTATATACATATGTGTGTATACATATTCATATAAACTCTCATGTAATCTATGACTTAATAAATTAGAATTGATATTTAGTCATTTTCTTCATAATCACATTTCACACTTGCCAACAATTAGCTTGGTTATATTCATGTTTTCCAAAAGTTACGGAAATTCATTTAGTGTGAGAATAAGAAATGTTTGAACACATCGGTTACTACTCATAATTAAAATACAAATAACATTTTTAAATTCATTACTGGAATTTTATAGTGTGAAACATTAATTTTGAATTTCAGTCTGAATATTTTCCACTATGTAGGAAAACTAGTCTTTTTAATGTTGAAATTGTAACTTGAATACAAATAAATTTAACAGAAATTGCTCCCAACTCCACCAAATTAGGTCATACAGAAAAAGGTTAATTATAATAATTAATTTTAATTTAATAGCACAAAATGTTATTAGCATCTGTGAAAAGAATATCATACAATAATTTAAGAAACTACTTTGCAACTTCTTACCTCAACATGGTGAAAATTTTGGAGATATTTCATTATATGAAAGGACCTGATCTTTTTTTTAAATTACCTAGTAGAGAAAACTGGTTTGAATGATAATATATATATATATAATCTATATATAGTAGATATTTTTAAAATATAAATACACAATCTTTTAAAGTTTGTCTCTTTAAAACTCACAGATAAAAATAGAAATGAATATACATTTTAGTTAAATAATACAATTGCAAAAACGTTAGTGTGATAAAATGCCAAGGAAACTTCCTTCTCATTCGGTTTCAAAGCAATTTTTACAATTGCATCATTAACCAGAAATTTAATAATAGCTCAAATGAGTTATAATAAATTTAGAGTGAAATATTCCAACAGAATTATGAACAATCTTTTAATCCAGAGACGGAGACTGTGTGTTTATGTGTCTGTGTGTATGACATCATCTTTCATGTCATCATCTTTTGAGTGTACCTCTGGGTCAGTTTACTAATCATTTTCATTATTAACCCATCAGGATAGAAACTATACTGTGCTCTTTTCAAAATGTAAATCATATCATATTACTCCCAGGCCTCATAGCATTGGTACCTCTCCATTTACTTAAAATCTAAGGTCATTCAATAGCTAGCACATTCTTACATGATCCAGTACATTTTACTTGGGGAGAATGCAAGTTAGATAAACTACTTTACAAATCAGTTCGATAATTTCTGAGAAAAAGAAACCTACAACGACCACATGACCCAGTAAATTTCATGCCCACCAGGTAGGGAGCCCTGAGAAAGGACAATGTGTTTCTAGGAAAACTCTGATTCAATATTTATCACATCTTTATTGTACATTGCCAAAAACTGAGCAACATGAACAGCTCTCAACCCGTTAAAGGATGAACAACTGTAATACATCCATACAAAAGAATAATAATCAGCAATGCCTAAAAAACAACCTGTCAATCATAATATGGATGAACCTTAAAAATAGTTTACTCGAAAGAACTCAGATCTCAAAAACTAAGAATTGTATTGGTTTCATTTATGGGACATTCTTGAAAAGACAACAAATTCAAATGGACAGAAAGATTATTTATGGTCAATGTTTGGAAAGCAGGGGCAGGATTTGACTATAAAAGGGTTGCATACAAGAAATTCTATCAGGAGAACACATATGCTGTACAGTTCTATCATTGGTTGCAGGCCTCTATGCATTTTTCAAAACACTTAGATCTTTACAGCACAGAGAGGGAATTTTAATTGATTCACTTGATTCAATTGATTCAATATTTATAACAGCTTTATTCTTCACTGCCCCAAACTGAACAACACAAATGCCAACTACCCCAGGTGGAGTGGAGCAGGTGAGGAATGAATCTAAATGCACTACACGTAAATTACATGCCGCCTTTATGGACATCGGAAGAAAAGAGCTTCTGATGAAGAAGAAAAGAGGAAAGTCAACTTTAAGAAACAATGTTTTTAGAGGATACTGAATGATAAATATAAAATAATTGTTCGCAAACATTGTACTTTGACAGGTAAATTTATTTTTGACAAAATTGAGGATTAGCAAAGTATGATAAGATTTAGCCAATACATACGTGTATTATTTTAGGTAATGAGACCCAGGTCTTTTGTTGTAAGAGAAAAAAGTTGCAAAGTTATAAATAACGAGATGAGATAGAATCCAAATGGCATCCAATTGGGTTGGAGTTGTATACATCAATATTATTAAATACATAGAAGCACATATATATGTGTGTGTGTGTGTGTGTGTGTGTGTGTACATATGAAAAATACCGATTTTCTAGCGCTGTCTGTGATGAAAGTCTAGGGGAAGTATTAACATAATGGCTACAATACCCTGGTTTCTAAATATTCTCCAACGAAGGCAACATCAGGTTTCCCTAGAAACTGATTACTTCTAGAGAAAAGACAGACATAATTCTAAGATGAGCCTAAATAATCTTGTGTTGCTAAAAATCAAGGAATTTCTTGACAAAATACATAAAAGAGGGCCTGCTAAAAAGAGCACAGGAAACTCTCTGAAGATCAAAATGGTCAAAGCTGGAACAAAGTATACAGCAAAATAAATATTTGCAGTCCCAAATCATAGCTTAATGAATGAAATAAATATTCTTAAATCCATGATGATACATTATTAATGAGACAAAGGGACAATTCTTCCTTCCAGGCTAATTCCAATTAATAAATGCAGAAGAAATTAGTAAAATAGAAAATCACCATTAGAACATCACAGTACAATCACCATAGGCAAAGTCCACGGAATGTGGCTAAAATCAACCCTGGCTCAACCAAAACAAGCAGGACTTTGTTGCTACCGTATTGTATGGAGAAAATGGACAGCATTTTCATCATTGTCAATGGAATAGTAGTATTAAGTAAGTGTTAATATTTAAGTAGTAAGGCCGGCTTGATGGTTCATCCCTATAACCCTACCACTCTGGGGGGCGAAGGTGTGTGAATAGATGAAGCTCAGGAGTTCAAGACCAGCCTGGGCAAGAGGGAGACTTTGTCTCTACTAAAAATAGAAAAACTAGCTCAGTATAGTGGTGTAGGTCTACAGTCCTAGTCACTTAGGAGGCTGAGGCGAGCATTTGAGATGGCTGTGATCTATGATGCCACGGCACTCTAACCAGGGCTACAGAGTGAGACTCTGTCTCAAAAATAAATTAATAAACAAATAATAAATTGAAAAGAGTAGAATTTTTAAGTAGTGGGAAACCACTATAATGAATCTGTAGTTGCTTAACCTCTATAAATATAAATTATATACTGTGCCCTCATTTATTAGGTCAGTCAGGCCCATTTTGTTTATTTCATAATCATTACTGCTATTAGAAATAAGAAATGAAAGGGAGAAAAATAAATTAAATAATAAGTATAGAAAAATCCCAAAATTGTGTGTCTATAGGTAGTATATGTGTATAGTTAATTTTCTTCATGAATTATAATGGCTTCCAATTTAAATGCCCAGGTACATATAGACAAGTAAATATATTGACAAATACATCAATTTGGTATAAAATAAGGCCATATATCTTCCTTTGTTTTAGTTTATTCAGCCTATAAAATTTAGTTCTTCAGATTATTTACCTCATTTATTCAATAGAATTATTGAAATATCTGAATCTGCATTTATCTCATTTGTATTCTGTATAAACTGTTTCTTCTTCTTTATTTGTATTAGTTCAATACAAAATTCTTTCTCCATCTATTATCTGTTGATGAAATAGTCTTTGTGTTCTTTGAGTAGGTTTGATCTACAGATCAAAATATGTATCCTTCATTTATCTCAGTCTATTACAAAACATTGTTGTTATGACTCCCCTGACTACACTACAGACTTCCACTTGATCTTCATCTATTCCTCTCTCACCTCTATTACTATGAATGCATTTTAGTTAGATTGTTATATTTTAAACACTGTATCTTGGCAGTCCCCAAACTTTCTGTCACCTGAACTGGTTTCATGGAAGATAATGTTTCTGTGGATGGGGGGTGATGATTAGATTCCCATAAGGAACACTCAAGCTAGTTCCCTCACATGTGCAGTTTACAGTAGGGTCCATGATCCTATAGAAGTCCAGAGATGCCCCCAATCTGGCAGGAGGTGGAACGCAGGCCGGGATGTCAGCAGTGAGGAGCAGCTGTACACACAGATGAAGCTCCACTGCCTTGCCACTGTTCACACCTGCCACGTGGCCCGGTTCCTAACAGGCCACAGACCAGTCCAATCCGCAGCACAGGGCGGGGAACCACAGCTGTAACTCATTGTTGTCAGTGTTTTATACAATTACTGTCTGCCTTACATTCATTATATTTACCTACTATTTTTCTTTTTGGTGCTTTCTATGCCTGAGTAATTGTCATTGTTTCTCCTGTTTTAGCAGAAAGGTAAATCATTCCCTTCCTAAAAGAAGAACACATCATCTGAAGTCTAACTTTTCATTACAAATGTCAAAATACAAAATCATATATTCAAGAATCTAGAAGGGAAAAAAAGCCCATAAAAATCTTAGCACTCTTTTCCAAATAATGGGAGTAATTTGCAGGAAATTTAAATAGTTCCTAATAGTACGATACAGAAAATAGAAACTGAGACGAACAAAATAGATGAGATTATAGAGAATCTCACTAGATGGTTAATATACTATTTAAAAGAATTCTATTAAATATTTAGATTGTAAAATGAAATGCCTGAAGGAATATCCCGTGATATAGACACAGTAGCTGAAATGAAAGAGTAGAAGGCAGGATTGAAAAATTGGGAGGTAGGTTTATAGCCAATATTTAAACTAAACACTGAAAAAAATCATAATTTAAAATACAGAAAAGTATATTCGTATTCTCTGGAGTAAATTACAAATGCCTCTCATACATGTAGTAGGGGTCTGTGAGAGATGACAGTAAGAAAGAGAGATATGACAGTTTCTCTCAATGTCACCAGAGTCTGTACTGTTTTGAGCCTGTGCCCCAGGTAACCCTACTTACCAGTTCAGGTAAGGTCTACCTCAGTTTCATCCCTTATCTTCCAGTATTGACAATTAAGAAAAATATATTGATATTCTTTTCTTGGAAATAAAACGCAAACTACTCAAAGTTGGCGGACACAGGGTGATGTCATATCTTGGTCTTTTATTTTTTATTTTTTGCAGTTTTTGGCCAGGGCCCGGTTTGAACCTGCCACCTCCCGTATATGGGGCCGGTGTCCTACTCTCTTGAGCCACAGGCACCACCCATTCTTAGTCTTTTTTAATTGTGCTGCAATAAATAAAGAGCGAGGTAACTTTTTGACACAATGACATCTGCTCTTTGGGTAGACACCGAGTAGTGGAATTACTTGATCCAATGGTAGGTCTGCTTTTAGTTCTTTGAGAAATCTCCATATTATTTTGTAAGGTCATTGTATTAATTTACATTCCCACCAATTGACTGTTGAAATAATTTCTTTTGAAAATAATTAGTGATCTTTAAGATTTTTTTGTGGTACGCTTTAGATCAGCGGTTCTCAACCTGTTGTCTGCGACCCACAGGGACTATATTAAACGGGTGCGGCATTAGGAAGGTTAAGAACCACTGCTTTAGATCCTCTCACAGTACACTGATTGAAAATGACTGTCATAGAGACAAAAGCCCTCAACATGATGCTAGCAAACTGAATTCAACAGCACATCAAAAAGATAATTCAATATGATCAAGTGAGTTTCATTCTAGAGATGTAAGGATTGTTCAATATATGCAAATCAAGAAATGTAACGCACAACTTAAAAGGAATTAGAAACAAAACCATATGATCATCTTAATTGATGCAGAAAATATTCATTATGACCTTGGACTTCTTTAAAAATCTCTCTACAGACTAGGCATAGAAGGAACATACTTCAAAATAATAAAAGGAATATATAACAAACACACAGTCAACATTACCCTGAATAGGGAAAAGTTGAACCATTCCACCTAAGAAATGGAGGAAGACAAAGATATCCATTGTTATCACTGCTATTCAACAACAGTGCTGGAAGTCCTTGCCAGAATGATCAATCTAGAGAAAGAAAGAAAAAAAAAAGTTTCCAAATTAGGAAAGAGGAGGTCAGACGACCACTGTTTTACCATGATACAATTTTAAATCAATAAAACTTTCAAGACAAAATGATTCCTAAAATTGATAAAATAAATGCAGTAAAGTCTCAGATTATAAAATTAATGTACACAAATCAGTAGCATTTCTATATGCTAACAACAGTCAATCTGAGAGTCAAATCAATAATTCAAAACATCTGCAATAGCTATAAAGAAAAAAATACGTAAGAATATACTGAACCAAGAAGATGAAAGATCTCTACAGGGGAACTACAAAACATTGATGAAAGAAATCATAGATGGCATAAGCAAATGGGAAAACACCATGTGCTCATGGATTGGAAGAATCAAAATTTTAATATGTTCATGTAATTTGCAGCAATGCGGATGTGCCTAGATTTGTTAAATGGAACAAATCAAGCCCAGAAGGATACGTACCACATGGTTTCATGCATATGTGGAGCCTAAGAAAGTTTATCTCATGGTAGCAGAGAGCGGAAGAGGGGCTACCAGGGTGGTGGTGGTGGGAAGAGATGGCCCAAGGAGTGTCCTCAGAAATTTTAAGTACAAATACTCAAATTGCACTATTGTAATATAATGAACATAATTCAGTCTTTGCTTATGGAAAGGGTTTAGAAAATCAAAGACATTTTATAAGTTAAATATTTAAAACATTCAGAACAATATTCACTGGACAAAGGATACTTTATTATTTAACAAATGGTTCAAAATATGCATTTTTCTGTTTGAAATATTTTGTACATCAACAAAACTAACTGGAAATTGAATTAGCTCTTTATTTCTCAGTTATCTAAAACATTATTAATATAGAAAAATTAAAACATAAAATTCCTATAAAAACCTTCAATTTCCATGTGATTGTATATAATAATGAAACCACTTGGCTTGATACATTGTATTCTTGAAATTTCTGTAGCTGAAGGGTAAGAATTATGAAAAGTTCAGATCAATAATTTAAGTCTTCACAAAGCCAAGTAGAGCTGAATTGTCCAAGCAATGACTCTTAACATGGCTTTATCTTCTGAGTTCAAGGCTTTGAAATTTCTTTTGGAATTCTCCAGGCATTTGTGTAAGCCTTTCATGTGACCAAAAGTCATTTAAAAACCTCTATTTTACCCATAAAATGAATTTATTTTCCAGTGTCTAAGATTGGGTTTTGGTGGCAGTAACAGGTTTGTCGGGCAGCTATTTAAGATAAAAGCTAAAAAGCTCAATTGTCCCTCTTTATGTTCTGAAATTATTACTCAATTATAGATCACTAAATGCTTTTTTGGAGGAAAACAAATGAAGAGTATCTGGCCACAACATCTCTTTAACATTTACTGATTTTATTTTAAAAGGCGTTACCTTAGAGATGTGTAATCTTCAATCTTTATCTGGCACCTTTATCAAAAGAATGTCAATCAATTCTCATTTACAGAAAAACAGAGAGGAAGAGGAAGTGTTTCTGATGCCTTCTAATGTAATTCTTATGGGTTCAAGGTTAAGATTTCTTCATGAAAAGCTGCATAGTATTGTTTAAAACAATACCCTTTTAGAAGCCAGAGGGCATAAAATGCAATCTCTCTGCTTCATCTATTGAATGTATGATTTGCAGTACAGTTCTTAGCTGCCCTGTGTCTCAGTATCTCTATTTGTAAATACAAACCAACAATAGTAACTTATTTCACTGGTGTAATGAGATTATGAATGAGCACTCTAAATCTGCTTAGAACATTACCTAGCACTCAGTAAGTCTTCACTAAGTGATCAAGCATTACTATAGTTTTCTAGTTTATGGTGTGCTACGAATGCACACACATATATACAATGATCCTTCAATTTCCATGGTGGCTTGGTTCCAGGACCCCTCTGAAAATACCAAAATCCACAGATGCTCAAATCTCTTATAAAAATCAAAACAACTCTGAAATATCTCCTCACCCCAGCCAGAATGGCCCACATCACCAGGTATCAAAGCAACAGATGCTGATGTGGATGTAGAAAGAAGGGAGCATTCACGTGCTGTTGGTGGGACCACAAACAAGTACAGCATCTGTGGAAAGAAGTATGGAGATTCCTCAAAGAATTAAAAGTAGACCTACCATTTGATCTTATAATCCTATTACTAGGTATGTACCCAAAATAAATATAAAAAGACATTTTATCATCAGGACATTTGCACTCAAATGTTAATAGCACCACAATTCAAAATCATAAGATGTGGAAACAACCTCAGTGCCCTTCAACACGTAAATGGATTAAAAAATTGTTGCATAGGTATGCCATGAAATACCATTAGCCATAAAAAAAATGGAGATTTTGTATCTTTTGTAACAACATGGATTGGAGAATTTTCTCTGAAGTAAATTGTCATAAGAGTGGAAAAACAAGTATCGTATGTGTGCAGTACTTAGTACTAAATCGAAACTAGTAGATTAAAAACTACATCTTCACATGAGAGAAAAAAAATTAAATTCAAGTAATGGGGAGGGATAGGAGTGGATTGGTAAGTTACCATCGCTACATTGCATGGGTATTTGAACACTCTTGGGTGTAGGACACAGTTACATCTCGGACTTTAACCACACAAAAGCAAATTGTTTAACCAAATGGTATTTATCCTCATATTAATCTTAAATAAAAAAGGAAGGCTAGCAAGAACTAGCTTAGGCCCTTTTTTCCCTCCCACCTTCTACAACTATGGTGATATGGTCACATAGCAGGTATCATCTATGAGGAAGAGGCCCTCATCAGACGCTGAGCCTGCTGGTGCCTTGATCTCAGATGTCCCAGCCTCAATAACTGTGAGGAAAAAATCTCTGTTTATGAAAAATGGTATTTTATATGAATATAATCTATGCACTCTTCCCTTACACAGTAAATCTTCTTTAGATCACTTATATTAATACTACTAATATAATGTACATTATATGTAAATATTTGCTATACTGTATGTTTAAGAGGTAATGATAAGGAAAAAAGTCTTTATGTATTTAGTATAGCAGTCAATACTATTCTATTTCATTTCGTAAATATTTTTGATCCTTGGTTGGTTGAATGAACAGGTATGGAACCCACAGATTTTAAGACCACATTGTACTTACACTTTAGTGTTGTGTCACCATTACTTACACACACACACACACACACACACAATGTATATATCTGCAATAATATCTAATATATAGAGAGATCACATTATAGTTGTCATTATCATATGTATCCTTTTCTGTTATATGCTTATCATTTGCTGGCACTCTGATAAAAGTTTTACACGAATATATCTATAATGAATTATTATAATATATTATATAATTATATACTATTACATATCTATTCATTATAGATATGTTATATAATTATAATATATTCATTATAGATATATAATTATATATATAATGTAAATTATCAATATATACATTATAATATATCTGTAATGAATATATCATACATTAGCATATGAATCCTTTTTGTTATATACTTATCATTTGCTGGCACTCTGATAGAAGTTTTACATGACTACATCTATTCTTAAAATCATAGTTTGAGATGGGAGCTATTATTGTGACCATACATGTGTTACTCAGGGATAGAGACCTCAGTCTCTACATTTAGAAATATCAAGGCACTCAAAGTGAGTCCTGGTTGACCCCCAAACAAATTCTTCCAACCCTTCACTGCTTCAGCAAGAGATCCATCAGTTTATAAAGAAAAATAATGGAAATAATCAGGTGGAAAATTTAAATTAATTATCAATCTGGAAGTATAAAAAGATTTCCCTCTTCTGCTAATTATATGTATGTATACATTTATATTGTATATATATTATATATGTATATATATTATATGTACATACATATAATTAGCAGTAGAAAAATATATAAATATTTGCTGTACTGTATATATATAATTTCCCAAAGGGTGGAAATATTTTCTCACTTCCTTTTGACAAACATGGGCAAAATTTATTTGACAGCTAATCCCCAGTTTTCCTTTGGCACCATTTGGCTTTTTACACTTTTGCTTCTTTTTTACATATCTAGAACTTTTGAAAAAAAAAAGTTCTGATTTCTTTATACCATGTTTCCTGTTTAAATCAGTTTCCAAGGCAAAATAAATTGCTGTTCTCTCTCACCCATGTTCTCTTCAGCTTTTCACAGCTACGGTCATTTTCAACTGGTTTTTTAACGCTGAGCAGCATACTTGACATATATTGGAAAATCAATTTTTTTCCTCTTAAGCAAAGAAACTTACTGGAAGTAGTATTAAAATCTGCAATTCACTGAAGCAGTTTTAAGTGTTACACTCTAAAGAAACAAGTTTTATTTACCCAGTGAATGCCATGTGATATGTCAAAGCTCTAATACCCCAGTAAGAAGGTGGGTTGGATTGGATTACATTTTATTGGTACTGACACAGATAGAAGAAATAGAAAGAGAAAACGCATTGTATTGTACATCTTCCAAGTCACTGTTTATAAAAAAATCACACATTTTCACTACAGAATAACTTATAAAAGTTCATTTTAATATTTTTATGGTACTCGACATAAACATTCTATGTTGAAAAGAGAAATTATTTAGTATGATGAAATGACACAATTATAGACAGCTAGTAAGTAGTAAAAGAGGGCCTCCCTCTCTTCTGTTCCTCCCTCCCCCCCAGGCTGATTTCCACTGGGTTTTACTTCCCTCTGTGCCCACATGTGCCCAAAAGTTAGTTCCAGTTTATTAGAGACCCACCTAAGGGTACAATGAACAGTACTCGATGATGGACACCTTCACAGCCCTGACTCAAGCATTGCAACAACTATTCATGTAACAAAAACGCTTGTACCCATTAATTGTTTGATATAAAAATACCAAACATAAGCATAAAAGAGGTAATGACTTTGATTCTTTTATTCATTCAATTATATACTATTGTCTAATACTTAAATATTAAATCCTTGGCAAAAGATCTAATCATCTTGGGCTCCATTTCTTTTTTTCTCTGCAAAAAGACTACCCTAGGATTTGATCATTAAATTTGACTTTTCTTATTCCTACTGTGCATGAAGTGTAAGTGGGACAACATTTTAGTTAAAAAAAAAAAAAAATTGAAAGGGAAAGACAAACATTTGGGTCCAGGTTTTGCTTGTCACACACTCAGGTTAAAGGTAGGGACAGAACTGATGATATAACAAATTAGAGAAATCTTACAGGAGTGAATGCTCAATGTGGAATTCAAATCAGTATTTGTGGGATAAATCCACACAAATCATGGGATTATTGATGACATTAAGCATCTGTCTAACACCGTTCTAAGAAAAGGCTGGAGAATGTATGAGGAGGAATCTAGAAACATTCAAGACAGCCCACCAACTGACAGGATTAAGACTAGGCTCTAATCAAACACCTGCCCCTCCTTTAAGAAGGATAGGTTTCAGCATCAAATGACCTGTATTCAAAGCTTGCCATTCTCGCCTTACAGTCATAGGAAGGTGAATCTGTCCTTCAGAGTTTTTTCCATTTGGTTTTGTTAACATATGAGGACATTGGATTTTTTGTAAGTCCCATCTGTCCTATCACAAAAAAATCAATTAAATAGTAAGTATAGAATAAATGTTTCTGGTCTAGTAGCATCTTGAAGAATAGTGTTAGAAGGGAAAATGTGGACCTTAGAATGTACTTTAGTTATCTTACTCTTGTTCTTAATTGTAGTTCAGTAGCAATAAGCTTAAGGGAAAGGGAGGCAGTGAGCTGTGTGGATCACATAGGAAGATTAAGTGATTATCTAAGATTATCTAAGGGGCAAGTCACACAAGGTGTATGGCAAAGTTCACTAAATTACCACTTGTAGACAACTAAAATAATGTCTAAGAGAAGTCATTCCCATAGAAAAGTACAAATGTCTTGAAAAATCCAAGGAATATATGATGAGCTGCTTCCTTTATCTTTACCAGACAGCTTAAAGAAAAAGAATAAAAAGCTCAAAGCCCTCATTTCTCAGTCCCAAGTAGAAGACAGTAGGTCATGTTTCTATGACAGCATTTGAAGACTTCTCATCAGTTATGTCTTCAGTGTTGATTATACCTAAAAGCCTAAATTAAAATTTGATCCTGTGAGTTTATGAATTACAGTTTCCACTTCACTTTGAACCTTAGTGTGGTAGTTAAATGTAAGGTCTCTGGAGCTGGACTGATTTGGTTCAGGTTATGGTTCAGCTATTCTCTAATGTTGTAATTTTGGATAATGTGTCTCCATACTTCAGTTTTCTCATTTTAATAATAATGGCAGCTTTATGAGGTCTCTGGAGGAGAAGATGAGTTAAGACATAGGAATTGCTCAAAACAATGTCTGGAACATAGTACTTAATTAAGTTTAGTCATAATTAAATGTAAGAGAATACTATTATCTCCTGTTAAATTTAGATAATTAAAAAGTGTGCAAAGGAGTATGAACAAGAGAGCAGAAATGCCTGTGTGTGGAGATGACTAGATTGTGGAAGGGTTCCCCACGCCCACGACACATCCCTTGTCAGCAGCGCCAGCCTCTCCTTCCCAGGGTCCCAGGAGGCCCTTCCTGCCCTGCTCAAAGACAGTAAGAACCCCTGCCCTGTAACATCTATGACCACCTTACTATGGATTTATCATTTTATCCAGATCTATAATGAGACTGAGGAGGTAGCATTCCCCAGGGGGCCAATTATAAAGTTATCCCAGGAGAAATGTGACAGCACTGGAAAGTTTTGTTAATTTGCACTGGAAAAAAAATCCATACATGATATTTGTGAGTATGGATTCTGAAAGTGGTTAACCAAGGAGAATGTAATTTTAGTAAAGGTGATTTTTGAAGAGCACATTGATTAAGCATTGTTTATTTAATATTCTAGATATAAAAAATGGAAAAGTTTCCAGGCATTTATTGAGAGCGCTTTTGGCTCAAAGTTACTTCTCTCTTAATAAAGATAAGAGAGGTCTTATACAGTAGAATAAATTTTAAAAAACTCTGATATTTATAAATGTTGACATAAATTTAAGATGAGCAATTGCTTTTCACTGAGTTCCTCTACTGTCCCCAGAGATGATTCATAAGATATTGCTTTTATGAAAGCGTCAGGAAATGCATTTTTAATGGGAATGAAAATATTGTGGGAATATATGGTGGTGTTGTTTCTCTGAAAGTCAGAGATTTTGCTAGCAGATTCTACCATTAAATGTGTTCCCCTAATTTTATATAGGATGATGTTAACCACAGGATAGCAAAGGCCTAACTTACCTTAAATGCAAAAAATGATTAATGGTTTACTTACTGAGTTCCTGGTACTAAAAGTCAGACAACTCACTAAAATCCAACTTGAAGAAAAACTCAGTAATCAAGGGGAATAATACTGAATACAGCATTTCAAAAATCAAAGTTAATGCAAAATATTCATGAACAAAATATAAAACATGTGATAGTAACAGGGTTCTGCTGCTTTGTTTTATTACTTTTAGTTATCATGTCCTAGGGACCGTCTTTCCAATAATCTCTTTCTTCTATATTTATGAGGGATGACTGGGGAATTGACGGGGTAACAGGGGTCTTTCTATACAGTGTTGTTTTCTCATGAACGTTAATCTACTTTTCATCTTGCCCAACATATAAGAGGACATTTTGGACACACATTTTTTCCTTTTGCTCAGGTTCTAATGCTGCTCCACAGGGTGTCGTCCTGCTGTCACACCCGAGGTCTGCGTTCCCTTTGGGTCCTCTTTCTCAAACAGGAACTTGTCTTGCATTTCTGATCCCACTTTTCACTCCGTGCTTTCGAGAACTCAGAGTAGCTTTTGTTCTTCATGCCTGTGCCTGCTCCTAAATGAGGACAAAGCTGAGCGACTTCAGCTGTGACTCCTGGAGCACCTTCTCTTACCATGGTCTGGGATTGTTTGCCTCGTTTTTTGCTCATTTCATTTTTGAATACTTCGTGAATCATTTCTGTGTGTTTATACACTAATGGACGCATGAAGAGAGAGGGAGGTCTTAACTGCGTTGGTGACCACTGTGTCCTATTTCAGACAAATGATGAAACTGAAGTCTGAAGAGTTCGTGGCTTTTATAAGGAAGATGACATGGCATCCTGTGTTTCCAATATGTGCTTTTCTTCATGGCTTCCACTTGAGGGAAAGAGAATTATTTAGAATTAATTAGAAATTACTAAGAAATAACAGTGAGGCAGAAGTATTTAGGGCAATTCACTACATCTTCTCCTATTATCAAGACTTGAATACCTTTGCAGAGTTATTTTCCCTTTGTGGTGGTTGATCTAATTATACAAACCTACAAAGGAAAATGCTATCTATTAGGGGTACATTTCTTTCACTTTCCTCCTGCAATGTGATTCCTTCAGTAGAGCTGCATTGGCATAAAATTTCTATTATAAGAAACTATTCATTTCTCTGTTACCTTTCTCAGTTTGTTATAAAAGACTGAAAATAGCTGCTGCTTCCATTCAAATATTTTCCCTAAACTGCAAAAGCTTAAAACGTTAGTTATAATCTTACATGGTTCTTACATTAATATTCAACAATTCATTAGATAAAACATAGTTTGAAACATATATCATGCATATATTTTAAAATCTTTTTGTGGAAAATATATTTACTTAAATAGTTGTCAAGTTAGGAAAAAATGATAGTTTTTAAAAAGAAGGTTGTAAGAAATTCAATATCCTAGAAATATTATTTTGTTCATTTTAGTAAATGTTAAGTTTTTTTTTTCTTGATAAATAATAGAAATTTATCTCTCCCAACTCTGGAGGCTAACAGAGGGACTGTCTAAATTCGAATAGAGTAAGAAAGGCTAGTTCTTCCTAAAGGAAGAACCTTACCCATAGTTAAAGAAAGTAATGAAACCAAAACAAAATATGGCTCATGTTACCTTAGTATTACTTTTCCCACCGTTATTTGGACATCTGTGATTTTCTTGAAAGTAGTTCACTGCAACACAGGTTGCAATATCTTGTGTGTCTTAGGCTAATCTATGACTGACGAGTAGTCATCATTCTGAAGACAGCTCCCATCAGATCATCCAAATTGCATAGGATGTGGTTAAACAGTGATTTAGTTTGATGACCTTGATCAGCACTTCCTTAATTAGCTTGGTAAATATGAAAAATGGCTTCATTGGTGCAAATAGTGAGCTGTAATGGGCATATTATTTACTAGAAATAGATGTTCACTAATAAGGTCAGTTGAAAAAATGCAGACTTGGCAAATTATTTTAGAGATTCTTACCACCCTTGGTTGAGTAGCTTATACAACAGCACAAACTCTAGCAATTATCCTAATGGATGATGCTTTAGGCTGCTCTTGTAAATGGCCTTGTGTCAGACTTGAACTCCCAAGGTCAGAAGGCTAATTCTTCTTGTTGTTTTTCATTGTATATATCTAAGGCATAAAATACACTGTTTTGACATATATATTATAATAAAATGGTTACTAGAGTTATGCAAATCAATCTATCCATCTCATTCCACAGTTACCTTTTTTGTGTGGTAATAGCCCCTAAAGTCTACTTAATTAGCCAATGTTCAGCATACAATATGATATTAATTATAGACCTCATGATGTGTATTAGATCACTAACATTATTGATTCTACACAACTGCAAATCTGTATACCGTATACACTCGAGTATAAGCCGACCCCCGTAATTTCACCCTAAAACTGGGAAAACTTAGTGACTCGAGTATAAGCCGAGGTGGAAAATGCAGCAGCCACTGGTAAATTTCAAAAATAAAAATATATACCCAAAACAATTACAATAATTGAGGAATCAGTAGATTAAATGCTTTTCAATATTTA
>CAUYPK010122894.1:0-24725 GCA_963574355.1 Loris lydekkerianus
TGAAAGTTATTTTGTTTTAGGAGATTAAAAGTCGATGACCATCCTCTTCTAGCTTGAAAGGTTTCAGCAGAGAGATCTGCAGTTATTTTAATATTCTTCCCCTTGTAGGTAGTGGTTTTCTTTCGTCTGGCAGCTTTCAGAATTTTTTCCTTCATATTAACTTTAGTGAAATTGATTATAATGTGTCTGGGGGATGTCTTATTTGGGTTGAGTTGTGCTGGAGTTTTGAAACTGTCAGCTATCTGAATTTCAGAATCTCTTGGCATGTCTGGAAAGTTCTCCTTCATAATCTCATGGAGAAGAGACTCTGTGCCTTGTGAAGCCACTTCATAGCTTTCAGGATCCCTATAAGACGAATAATTGGTTTTCTTCTAATTATCCCAGAGCTCTCTGAGAGAGTGATCTGTTTTTGCCCTCCATTTCTCTTACTCTTTGAGAGTTTCAGAGCATTCGAAAGCTTTGTCTTCAATGTCAGAAATCCTTTCTTCTTGCTCCATTCTGTTTCTGAGGGATTCTACTGTGTTTCTCAGATCTTTGAAGGGCTGCAACTTCTTGTCTCAATGTGTCAACATTTTCGGTCATTTGGTCTTTGAATTTGTTGAATTCTTGCAATGTCTTTTGGGTTACTGCTTGGAGTTCTAATTCAATCTTATTTGCTATCCTTATTCTGAATTCAATTTTTGACATCTCAGCTATTTGCTTGTGCATGGGATCTTGTGCTGTGTCTGCCCCATTGATCCTTGGGGAGTTGATCTACACTCATTGTTCATATTGCCAGAGGTTTTCTCTTGATTTTGTCTCATGATTGTTTTTCACCGTTGCATCTGGCCGTCCTCAGAGTTGGGGAGGTTCCCTCCAAGATTAGACCCTAACGGGATCACACTATTGTTGCTGGATCTTTGTAGGGAGTGACCCTGTATAGTTCCTCTGGGGCTGCTGCAGCTAGGGAGTTCTGGTTGTGGAAGCAGCTCTGGCGTGTGACACACCCAGATTCAGCAACAGGGTGGGAGGTGGTGTGCATGGTTCTGGAGTGCCTGGCGCCCAGTGACTTTGGCACAGAGAGCCTAAGGCTCTAGCAGTCTCTGGCCAGGGGAAAGGCTCCGCACAGAGGCAGGGAGAGCTCCAGAAGGCACGCAGCTACCAGGGTCCCTGGCCAGATGAATGGGCTAGTGTGGAGGCCTGGAGGACACAGGAGGGAGGACGCAGGGTTGCACGACTCCCACAGTTCCTGTTCAGGGCATGCAGAGGCCCGGTGGGTGCAGCTCTTATGGAGGTCTGGGTGGCACCAAGCGCAGGAGTTTGAGGTTGCTATGAGCTGTGACAGCACGGCACTCTACCCAGGGCAACAGCCTGAGTCTCCAGTGTGCCATAACCTGGTCTCACTCTGCCCCTGAGGGTTAAGGCTATAAGGCAGGTCAGTCCCTGCCTTTAGGCTGCTGAGTCACTAGGTTACTAGGTCCCGCCTGATCCTTGCTCTGGGACCCTGAGGGCGGAGCTCGCTTGGGCAGTTCTCACAATGGCTTCCTGCGACCCAGCTCAGTGGCTCAGTCTGGGGCCTCAGACAATGCCCAAAGTTCTCCACACTCCTGCTCAAGCTCTCCTTAAGGCAGTTCAACTGAGTGCCAAGTCCAAAAACGCCGGAAAAGTTCATAGGTAAGACCTTTCCGGTTTGCAGTCTCACTGCTGCTTGTACTTACTGTTTCCGGCGGGATTAGGTTGATCGAACACACACAACCACTTGCCAGTTTTCCACTGTTTTTGTCCTCCTCTTGGGGTCCAGAAGTCCCTTGTTGACTCCCTGTATCCTCAAGGGGATGATTATAGGCAGATCCCACCAGCCAGAGTTGCCTGGAGTCTTATCTCCCCAGACTCACCGTGCCCAGTTGCAGAAAAGCTGTTACTCAGCTGCCATCTTTAATCTGATTTCTTTTCTTTTTCTTTCTTTTTTTTTTTTTTTTGAAGCAGAATCTCACTTTGTCGCCTTCGGTCGAGTGTTATGGTGTCATGGCTCATAGCAACCTCAAATTCTTGGGCTCAAGCAATCCTCTCCCCTCAGCCACTGAGCACGGCTTGAAAAAGGTGCTTTGATTTAAAAACAATATGTTTGATAAGTGCTTTTCCAAAGAAGCACAGCCCTTCTGATGAGTGATGAATGTTACATACTTACTGCTGGATACTGTTCACAAGTGTGGGTGAGCCAGCTCGGAAGATATCTGTAAATGTAACACAGCAGCTGGAGAAATACAAGAGAACCCAGGAGTTCTCTTTGAAAGAGGTACTTATAAGGTAATAGATACTATACTGTGAGAGTTACGTTACTGCTAAAAACAAGCAGACCACTGTCAGTGGTATCTAGGATGGATTCTGGGTGAGCATTAAAGAATCCTAATACTTTAATGATCAGTATGGTATTCAGTTACACAAAATTGGGCAAGCTGGTCTAGATTTTCAACATCTTTACATGACTGTCTTTGGAAAATGATAATATTGTGGTCTGCATTTGAAAGTAAACTGTTAGTTCTCAGAAAAGTCTGTTTAAATGAGTTCTGTCAGAGGCTCAAAAGTTAAATAAAAAATAATCTCAGACTCCCAGCTTTGATATCTGTACATGTTATTAAAATGTCAAGAAATTTATCAACATTTTATTCATTTTTGCTTACTTAAAAAAAAACTAAACAAGTAAGCAAACTTCTCGTATGTATAAAACTATAGGGAAAAGGTAGGCCGAAGTGACATCTCAGTCTTTCAGCCCCCAGTGAATACTTGAAACTGTGGGTGGTGATTACCAATACCAACTATTATTTATTTTGCTTAAAAAAAAAAAAAAAATCCCTGGGTGATTCTAATCCTAGTAGTTTTCCCCATTTGCTTAAATTTTATCTTCTTGAAGAGGTCTGGAGAAAGTTTGACAATTGGGAGGTAAACAAGAACAAAAATATTGAACACGTACATTTTTATGAATGTGGGTTTGAGCAATTCGGATATCTAGTACAAGGGCAATATTTTAAAGCGGTGTTACTTTTCTTAAAATGCAGCCCAGTTTCAAATGCTTCAATGGCTGTCAGGCTGCCTTTCTTCCCCTGTAGCTTAGCATTTTTGAATCAAATTCTTTCAGTGAGAGGGGAGTGTCCCTCCTCTCTGATTAAAATATTTGTTTGCCTTTCGTTTTAAATTCAGACTTTTAAAGAATCTGAGTATCATCTTTTTTCTTCCATGGGATGCTAAAAAAGAAGATTAAAGAAAATTTCAAGAGTGCTTGGCTTTGGTGTCAGGCAGACCAAATTCCTACTCTTCCATGTATGAGCTGTGGAGCTTTAGGCAAGTCTTTTAAACTTTTTTGTCTCAGTTTTCTCCTTCATAAAATGGGGATAATTAATTTTTCTTTGCAGGATTATTGTGAGTATTAAACAAGATAATAATATAAGTAAAATTCTTGAGATTCCATAGGCAACTAGCTTCTGGGTGGTAGTTAGGACTAATACTGTACCTTCAAGAAGGCCTTCTTTCAGTTGTATTTTCTTTTCTTTCTTTCTTTTTGGAGACAGAGTCTCACTCTGTCACCCAGGCTAGAGTACTGTGGCATCAGCCTAGGTCATAGCAACCTCAAACTCCTGCATTTAAGTAGATCCTCTTGCCCCAGCCTCCCAAGTAGCTGGTTGTACCCACCACAACACCCGCGTATTTTTTTTTTTTTTTTTTTTTTTGCAGTTTTTGGCCGGGGCTGGGTTTGAACCTGCCACCTCCAGTATATGGGGCCAGTGCCTTACTCACTGAGCCACAGGCACAGCCTCACCTGGCTAATTTTTTTTTCTACTTTTAGTAGAAATGGGGTTTCATTTTTGCTCAGGCTGGTCTTGAACTCCTGATCCTGCCTCCTCAGCCTTCCAAAGTTCAAGGATTATAGGTGTGAGCAATCCCACTTTCTCATTTGTACTCTTGACTTTCAACATTCTGCTTTGATATTTGCACTGAGTTTTGACATGTTGTTGAGAGACTGTGAGGTGGCCTTTCTGGTCCCTTGCAGGTTAAATAGCAGCTCCTATGTTAGGTTCTGTCACATGAGCAGGAACCATCAGCAAACAGCCAACAGTATGCCTGTATTTAAATGTAGGGATGCTGCTTGTTTTGAGTTAAACATATACAGGAAAACCTGTATCTACAATCACATTTATAAAGAGGAGGAACTTATTTATTTAGAGAATAATATAATTGTTCACTTTTCAGAAAGGTTTACAACAGAATTATTTTCCTTTTGTGCAGAACTGTGTACACAAGGAACTTTCTGTGCATTTAAAATGTGGTTAAAACAAATTTTAGTCTACACTTTCAGTGGCTTGAGTTGGATTTCTTGCTTTCTTCCAGGCCTTTTCTTTTCCTCTTCTCTTCTCTTCTCTTCTCTTCTCTTCTCTTCTCTTCTCTTCTCTTCTCTTCTCTTCTCTTCTCTTCTCTTCTCTTCTCTTCTCTTCTCTTCTCTTTTCTTTTCTTTGTCTCAAGCTGTCACCCTGGGTAGAGTGCTGTGGCATCACAACTCACAGCAACCTCCAACTCCTGGGCATAAGCGATTCTCTTGCCTCAGCTTCCAAAGCAGCTGGGACTACAGGCGCCTCCCACAACGCCAGGCTATTTTTTGGTTGTAGTTGTCATTGATGTTTGGCAGGCCCAGGCTGGATTTGAGCCCACCAGTTCTGGTGTATGTGGCTGGCATCTTAGCTACTTGAGCTACAGGCACCGAGCCCTTCCAGGCATTTTCTCCAGGACAGTCTGTAGTTGTTCTTCTCATTTACTAGTTTACATTTCACTTTTCTTCTTCTCTGTTTTTTTTTTCTTTTTTTAAAGATCCACATCTTGCTGTGTTGCCCAGCCTGGAGTGCAGTGGCTGTTCACAGACTTGTCTCCACTACTGATCAGCATGGAAATTGTAACCTGCTCTGTTTCCAACATGGGCCAGTTCAACCCTGCTTAGGCAACCTAGTGGTCCCCTGTTCCTGGGAGGTCACCATGTTGATACGAAGCTTAAATTTGGACACCTGGCATAGCACAGTACAGACCAGAACTCCTGGACTCCAGGGAGCCGCCTTCCTTAGCCTCCTGAGTAGCTGGGACCACAGGCATGTGCCACTGCACCTGGCTGTATTTCAAACTTAGCTTCAGAATGCTTATGCCGATGTTCATGAGTATGTCTTCAAATGCTATTAGAGTAGTTTCTTCTTCATAATGGATCCTGGAGGCATAGAGAATTTTAGGAAGCATCACGGGGTAGAAGAGTCATTATCAGCATGTCAGGGAGGGGAAGCCATCGAGCTTTTTGATCCATAGTTTTCTTATCAGTAAAGTACTGATATTGGCACTGTGTCTACCTGAGTTATGAAGCCCAATAATAATAGCTAATACTTATTAAACAATTAAGTGTTCTAAGCACTATGCTAAGACTTTGTGTGCTTTAGTAACTGAAATTTTGGGTGAGTTCATGAGTTACGTATGTTTGTCCTAATAATGATGGTAGGTCATGTTTATTGATGGCTTTCTATCCTATCTGCCAGCCTTTGTTTTAAGGTCTTGGTATGTCATAGGTATTGGTGGGAAACTAGGGTACTAAGAAATTAAATAATTTAGCCAAGTTTATGTAACTTGTAAATATGACAGACTAGAACAGAGTCTAGCTCCAGACCTCTTAACCACTATCCAATATCTTCATTTGATAGTAAAGAAACTGAGAAATAAAGAGAGGCTGAGTAGCTTGTTCAAGGTCATATAGCTAGTAAGCGGCAGAGCTGCCCTTCAAACAAGATTCCCTACCGCCCACACCATGTGGCCTATGATGCGGTACACTTTAAAGTCTGAGAACAGGTCGTTAGGTACTGCTCTGAGTGCTTTTTGCCCCCAGTTGTCCTAACAGCCAAGAAAATGCATATTAAAGGCAGGTCCGCATGGGGAACCCCTGCCTGGGGGCTGTACTTAAATCTACAATTGTTCTGAGGTCAGAGAGTCACAGAGAAGTGAGCCCTCCTTTCCAAAATTAATCAGTGCACTGACCTGGTGGCAGATTCCAGCTGGCTTTCTCTGGGAAAACTGGTGCCGAGGATTGCTGGTGGTCAGCAAGGGTGTTAGAAGCGCCATGGCTAATTTAGTAAAAAATGAATTCCTGAAGGCTTTTGTGTTATTCGTGGTAGAGAGAGCAGGGAAGGAATATGATGGCTTTTCTTTGGAAAACATCTCAACAACTTTCGGTTTTAGGACACTGATCATCCCTTCCTCTAATTATTGTGATAACTGGAGGATAGAAGGAAGTGTCCCTTTTGATTTTATTTACAAAGAATAAGAATTCTGGGCCTACTGAGCTAATGGTGTCTCCCCAGGAGCTACCAATTTTGGAGAGCTTTGAACCATGACATGAATACTAATTGGGGAAGAATTCTACTAAAATTATCTTGAAAACTTGAGACCATGAAGATGTGGGAAGGATTTTATTGTTACACAGAGGAAAAAAAAAATCACAAAATGTGTTATTTTTGACATTTTATGTAATAGTATAATATAATGTATGGGCTCGTATGCCCCTTGCCTAGATTTAAGAATTATTAATATTTCCCATATTTATTTCCTATATTTGTATGTTTATTTATTTAAAATTGATTATTATTATTTTTGAGTCTCACTCTGTGCCCTGGGTAGAATGCTGTGGTGTCCTAGCTCCCAGAAGCCTCAAACTCCTGGGTTCAAGCAATCTTCTGCCTCAGCCTCCAGAGTAGCTGGGACTATAGGTGCCTGCCACAATGCCTGGATAGTTTTTCTATTTTTAGTAGAGACAATGTTTCGCTCAGCTCAGGCAATTCATCTGCCTTGGCCTCCCAGAGTGCTAGGATTATAGGCGTGAGTAACCATACCCAGCCTGTTTCATATATTTTGAATGGAAATATTCTCAAGGGAATAATAGATATGATATTTTACCCTTAAATACTTACATAGTTATCTCTTCAAAAAAAAAAAAGGGACATTTTCCTATATAACAAAGTTACCGTTTTCATACCTAACAAAATCAACATTTTTTATTTTGAACATTTTCATAACTGAAAAGTTGCATTCATCAATTGTTAACATTTTGCCATATTTCTCTCTGAGTGTAATACTAAACCATTTGAAAGCAAGTTACAGCCTAAATACTTTCGAATGCATCTCCAAAGAACAAGGGCATTCTTTTGCACAATAACAAGTGCTGTTATTCATCCAAGAAAATTAAGTGTAGTGGAGTGATATAACCTAAAGATGTTTTTCAGATTCTCCCAGTTGTTCCTAAAACGTCTTTTGTAGGATCCAATCAGGATTGACATTATATAATTATGTATCTCCTGATTCAAAAACAGTGTCCCTTTCCCCCTTATCATTTGTTTGTTTTTTACATTAACATTT
The DNA here is from genome assembly GCA_963574355.1 of Loris lydekkerianus. Classification (NCBI taxonomy): domain Eukaryota; kingdom Metazoa; phylum Chordata; class Mammalia; order Primates; family Lorisidae; genus Loris; species Loris lydekkerianus. The sequence goes on from CAUYPK010122894.1 coordinate 7,408, forward strand.
GTTGAAAGACTTTAGAGTAGACCACTTCTCACATGGGTTCCTTATGATTAAATTAGGTCAAAAAAATATTTTGGTTTGATTTTGATAAGAATGCAACATAAATGATTTTGTGAATTTCTTATTGCATCACGTTAAGGTAGGAAGCATAATTTCTTAATAGTATCTAATACCCAGTTCATATTCAAATATTCCTAACTGTCTCAAGTGTGTGTGTGTGTTTTTGTTTTTTTTTTTACATTGATTTACTCAAACCAAATATTGTATACCATTAAAAAGGAAGTATTAGCTGAGCATGGTGGCATGTACCTGTAGTCTGAGCCACTCAGGAGGCTGAAGCAGGAGGATTGCTTGAGCCCAGGAATTTAAGGTTGCAGTAAGCTGTGATGATGCCTCTGCACTCTAACCTGGGCAATGTTTCAAAAACAAATAATTAAACAAATTTAATTTATACATAATATCCATGCATATTAAACAAAACAAGCAAAGTAGAAAAATTAACTGCAATCTTAATTGCCAGTCCTTTAAATGTCTGAGCTTAATTCATAGGCTTAGGCTAGGTGGAAACTGCATTTCTTTATCTTTCATATGAATTACTAGAAAAAGAAATGAAAGTGTTTTCTCTTAATTACTTTTAAAAAGGAAATAGAATTTTTATAGAACACTATACAAATGAGTACTATATTGCTTGAGTTTTCATAAATTAAATGTACCCATGTAAGCAGCTCTCAGAATAGGGAACAGGGCTTTCCCAGCTCTAAGGAACACCCCTCTTGCCCTCTCAGAGCCCCCAAGGTGCCCAGTGCCAGGGGTTCCATTGCCTGTTGAAAAAGTTTTTTATTACTCACCAAGAGGAAGCACAAAGTAGAGAAGCCATAAATGATATGTGTATTTTAATTATGAAGTGTGATCCCCACCTTCAAAGTCATCTTAAATGATATACTGTATATATTTTCACACAAAATCATTCCCACACAATGTTTGACATAATGGTCCCATTCAGCGGCTCCTCCTGCTTCCCGAGAATTGGGATTTCATCCAAAAACGCTAAAGGTTAAGTTATCAATAGAACTCAAAGGCCATTTTGTTTTCATTTGTATAAGTCGTTTAATGTTTTTGAAGTCCACGCATATGTTAACAATGGAGGCAGTGAATTACAGGGCAGCTTAGCAAGGCATTCCTCGAGTTCTCCTCAGTGGAGAGCAGTGTGGAAGGGAATTCGGGAAAAGAGCAACTCTTTTCTCTGAAGGAAATTATTTTAATTAGTAACTCTCAAAGGATAATAAATCGTCAAATATTTCTGAAATCTCCTGGCTCTGGGGCAAGTAATTACAATGAACATGCAGTTAACAACAAAAGAAAGAAAGTGAGGATGGGGACATGTACAATCAATTAAATAGAAGTAATGACACTGTGAGGGCTTCATGGTTAAGCGTGCAGTGTGTTAACACTATGGAAAAGCACGCACGTGCATTTTAGCAAGCAAGCCAGCTGGGCATGGGCAGGTCTTTTGACTCTGAGGTTGGCTTACATGGGCTTCTAGACTCTAGACTATTGGGCTTCAAACTGTGGAATGAGATGGCAGCCTGGAAATGGGTGGTTCCTGGTGAAGCCGTTTTACATTACTGGTATGCCCCATATAAATCAGGTCACGTTGATCCTGTAGCCAGCATCTGGGTGATGTTGCTGTTGGCTTAGGAGGGTAACTATGTTCTGTGTGCCTGGAGATTTTTTAGGGGGGATTGGAATATACCTTGATGGGTGCAGTTTTCAGTGTGGCATGCCCTAGTGACATTAGTGGCAAAGTGACTTGCTAAAGTTAGAAAGTAAGATGGAACAGCTGGTTGACGGCCTGGTCTAGGTTCCCATTAGTTGTTTCAAAGGGAGCCACCCAGAGTGCTTTGCAGCAGCTGTGACCTCAAACCCAGGGAAGCTTTGTTTTGAAAGCAAGCTAAGAATAGATATACACAGGCATCTGATTTTAAAACAAAGAGGAAGATTAAAAGCTTTCTGGGTGCAAACAGTTGAGGTCACTTTTTAAAAACACATTAGTTTTGAGCTATATGGAAATGTACGTGTGTATTTTATATATGAATGTATGCATGTTTGTTTACACATATACCCAAACCCACATGCCAGCATTGCCAATCCCTCTCTTTCTCTGTGTCTTTCACATCTACATTAGCTCTGCTTTGGATGGACTTTGTCATTGGGAAGCTTTGGAACCAGGCCTTCATAGCATCATACTTACATTTGCTCAATGACCCTGGATAAGGAACTACTTGTAGCTTTATAGTTCTGGTCAGCTGGGTATAAAAATATTGCTACAATGTCTGAAGCATAGTGTGTGTTCAGACAATGCTGTTAAATTGAATCTGAAGTTATGCTTATAATAAATACCACAGACAGTGTATTGTGTAATTCCCCAAATGTATTCTATAGGGTATTAATAATTAAGTGAAAAAGGGTGGTGCCTGTAGCTCAAGCGGGTAAGGCGCCAGCCACATACACCAGAGCTGGTGGGTTCGAATCTGGCCTGGACCTGCCAAATAATGACAACTAAAATCAAAATACTGTATATACTCAAGTATAAGCCGAGTTTTTTCCAGCACAAAATTTGTGCCGAGTTTGGGGTTTTCAGCACAAATTTTGTGCCGGAAAAAGCTCGGCTTATACTCGAGTACATAGGGTAAATAGCCGGGCTTTGTGGCAGGCGCCTGTAGTCCCAGATACTCTGGAGGCTGAGGCAAGAGAATCGCTTAAGCCTAGGAGTTTGAGTTTGTTGTGAGCTGTGACACTACGGCACTCTACCCAGGGCTATAGCTTGAGGCTCTGTATAAAAAAAAAAAAAAAAAAAAAAAAAGGTGAAAAAGAAGATAACATCCAATAGAAATTAGAAAAATGTTGGGTTGAGCTAATTTAAACCAAGAGCCTTTTAACTGTGCATATATATAGTTTAAATTTGATTGGGTACAGGGGTGAGGGGGATTATCTTCTGGCGTTAATGTCTTGTAGAATGTACTTAATGTTTCCACGGCCCATATCATTGTATCTCCTCATAGACATTCTGGCTGAACCTGAAAGATTTTATTACCTGAAATAGCAGTTGAGGTGCATTGGTGCAGTGATGTGGTTGGTAGAATCAAAAGTGTCTTTCCTCTTAGTGACCTCACAGGGACTTAGTGTTCATTACCCACCCCCCCACCCCTCATCTGAGCATATACTTTTATTGTCATCTTTGTATTATTTTCATCTTTTTATTACAATAATTATCAATATTATGGGAGTTTTCCAGACTAAAGCTCAATCACCTGGCTTATCTTCGTCTCCGCACTAGAACCATGTTGACAAAAATTTAACATTCAAGGAACACTTTGGAGCAAACTAAGAAAATACAGATAGTTCATTTTGATGGTCATACAAAGTCAAGCTCCCATCAACATACGAAGTCAAGTTTCCATCATTTTCCTCTTGATTACATTTCAATGCAGAAACATGCTAATAATTTTTTCTTACATTAGGCAACATGATGTGATAATGAACATCGGTACATTTTTCTACACTTTTTAAAAAAATTGAAATCATAGCTGTGTACATTAATGCAATCATGGGGTACAATGCGCTGGTTTTATATACAATTTGAAATATTTTCATCACACTGGTTAACATAGCCTTCATGGCATTTTCTTAGTTATTATGTTAAGACATTTATATTCTACATTTAGTAAGTTTTTTTCTACACTACACATGATATTGTTATGTGTCTAAATATGCAAACATGAACCTCTTCTCAAAGTCATTTAAGACAACTATAAACCCTATCCCAAAATGAATATTTCTTTTATTATAACCATTTTTGTTTCGGAGCACATCACAAAAATGTACTTTGCCTAAATGTTAAGAGTGTAAAATGTCATCATGAAAATCTAAAAGGTAGCTGCTTAGAAACATTGAAATTTAGTTCTACTATTTTTTCTTAGGAAAAAAAATAAGTAGGAAAAATTAATGTACATCTTGAATTTTTGTTAGTATTTATAATTACTGTCAATTATGAAGCTGGTATTTATTATAGGCTAGCTTATTGTACAATGAACACATTTATTTTATAAATCATCAGACATCAACCCTATTTGAGTGTTTTCCTTAGTAATTAAATAATAAAAACTACCTGCAAGTCAGGCTGAAGCTGTTACTGTTGGAGGAATAGGCGTTGGCTTTCTCAGCAGCGGGCCTTTGAAACCACATCCCCAGCTCTCACTCGGGGTTCTAGGAGTGCCCAAGGCATGTTTAAGTTGCTGCTCTGGCATCTCGAAATCCATCTTCAGAGTCCTTTTATCTCTTCCTTTCATAGGGGAGAGTTTGGGTTCTGCTTTGTACAGTACTTATGTTTTTATAGTAGTATTTGTATGTCTTCTGTTTCTTTCTCCATACTATCAAGTACAGAATCACAAGGACCTAATTTGTTTTACTGTCATGTGACAGGATGGATCTGATGAAAACCAGGCTGTTAAAAGATCACCTTTGCAGGCAGGTTCACATACTGTGTGATTCAAAGGCTTTAGGAGGGACGATGATGTGTGTGTTTTTTTTTTTTTTTTGGAGACAGAGTCTCATTTTGTCGCCCTCAGTAGAGTGCTGTGGCCTCAGTCACAGTTCACAACAACATCAAACTCTTGAGCTCCAGCAGTTCTCTTGCCTCAGCCTCCCAAGTAGCTGGGACTACAGGTGCCCACCACAGTGCCCAACTATTTTTAGAGGTGGGGTCTTCCTCTTGCTGAGGCTGGTCTCCAACTCCTGAACTCAGGCGATCCACCTGCCTTGGCCTCCCAGAGTGCTAGGATTACAGACGTGAGCTACCACATCTGTCCTTCAGGGGTGTGTTTTGAAGCAAAAGTTAGGCTATCAGCAGCCCTGACTGTCCATTCCACTTTCCCTTCCTTTCTGATGGTCCAGGTGATTCATGGCAGCCTTTGGGGGCCAAAAGGCAATATCATGTGATGGGAAAAGTCCCAGACCTGGCTTTGAGAATGAGAATTGACTCTCCTGTGCCACATAAAAACTAAAGACTTTATTAAAGTCATTTAACTTCTCCCAACTCACTTTCATAATCTTAAAAATGCACATTAGTAACACTTGTTCTGTGATAATCAAATTAAGATTTTTTTTTCTTTTTTTTTGAGACAGAATCTCACTATGTTGCCCTGGGTGGAATGCTGTGGCATCACAGCTCACAGCAACTTCCAACTCTTGGGCTTAAGTGATTCTCTTGCATCAGCCTCTCAAGTAGTTGGGACTATAGGCACCTGCCACAATGCCCAGCTATTTTATGTTGCAGCTGTCATTGTTGTTTGGCCCAGGCTGGATTTGAACCTGCCAGCCTCAGTGTATGCAGCTGGTGGCGTAAACACCTTGCTATGGGCGCCAACCCCAAATTAAGATAATTTTTAAAGCCGTAAAATGCTATATAAATGTCAACTATTATTACCGAACATCATTTCTATGATGATTATGAATATTATGACTATGAATCATCATTATCGAGACTATTGTTATCATGACTGTCGTTATTATGAATGTTAGTACCAATTCATTCATCACTTTTTTGAGTGTCTACTAGATGCCAGATCTGGTGCACACTCTGAGGGCCTGTGGCGTGCACAGTACCTTGTAGAGGCTCGATTAATCAGTTTGCTGAATTGAACAGGAACAAACTGATCATGATTTAATTCGTTTTAGAGGATGTTGTAGCATTCTCTAGTGCTCATGTTCTTCCTGGGGGCAGGTACAGAACAAATTTCCTAGATGCATTTTACAAAGACTAAAGATATATAAGATGTGAATGAGACTCAATCAGTACATTTGATATTGAGAAGCAAAATGATTTGTTGAAGTAAGCCCATTCAATGTGCTGGAGCATTGCTCCTTCATTCCTTCCTTTATTCAGTCATTTATTCTAGTAGTTGTTTTCTAATATCTGCTGTCAGGCTCTCTGCCCTCAATACGTAGTTGGACCACTGAGACTTTGAAAGCTTACGTGGAGTCTCTTTTAATTTCAACACCATTTTAAAAAAAATCTCATGGAGGGCTGCGCCTGTGGCTCAGTGGGTAGGGCACCAGCTCCATATACTGAGGGTGGCGGGTTCAAACCCGGCCCCCAGCCAAACTGCAACAAAAAAAATAGCCAGGCGTTGTGGCGGGCTCCTGTAGTCCCAGCTACTTGGGAGGCTGAGGCAAGAGAATGGCCTAAGCCCAGCAGTTGGAAGTTGCTGTGAGCCGTGGCACTCTACTGAGGGCGAGAAAGTGAGACTCTGTCTCTACAAAAAAAAAAAAAAAAAATCTCATGGAAAGGAAAAATCTAAATGTGTCCTGTAAAGAAAATACCATTTCCTTTGGTGATTATTATGGCCTGTATCCTGCTCCCTTCCTTGCACAGGGTTCCTCCCCAAGTCAATGGGAATTGCGTAAAGGGTCTGAGGCAGGATGTGCTTCATAGTGGGAAGAGAAGGAGCCTTGTGGCTGGTCACCAGACTAAATTTAAACCGTTATTTGTAGTGCATATATAATTAGCATGGGGGTTGAAAATGAAAAATACAGCTGCAAGGGTACTTTTCTTCCTTTAACAAAAACAGAAAAAAGTTAGGAGGGGTGAGAAGAAAGCGAGCACAGTTACAGGAGGCATGCCTTCTCTTTCATAAGAACAATCAAAGATATTTTGCCTTAATCTTGGCTTCTAGATACAATAAATGCTTCTCCCTGCTGGATTAGGCAGATGACAGCGCTAACAGTACCACAGCTGGGAGTCTCCAAGGCTGACAGGTGCTGGATATAAGATGCCCCAGATTGTCTTGTGAAGTGCAGACATGTGCGGAATGACTGCCCAAGGAGAGGGCTGCTCCCGTGTCTGTTGACGCCTCCTGCAGATTCTCCACTCACTCCAAACAGCTGCCAGAGGCAGCCACAAAATATTGCTTAATTATAGAATTTCCCTTGATCCTCTTTATCCCTTCCTTCTCCTGCCCCCCACCCCCCTTTTGTCCCTCTCCCTGGCTCCGAGCACCTTCAAGCTAAGCACTCATGGGAGTATTATGGTGGTGCCTTTGCCATCTCACACTAAGGGACTGACAAGGTTTTCAGGCCTACACTCTTGCTGTGGAATTATTTTCAGAGGCTGTAATTAGCAGGTATGCGTTCAAATATGGAACGCAACATTATTTTTGAAGAAGGAAGTGGGTTCATCTGACGGGAGAATAGCTTTCTCATTCTCTCTCTCTTTTTTTCCCCCTTGATCGGAGAAATGGTGCTTATTGTACAAAATGAAGAAATTACAAAGAAATCTAAAGATATTAGTAAAGCCTTCTTCCCCCTCACTCATGTGTGACCTTTACCGAAACAAGCTTAGGTTCACTCAGCAATACTCTACACATCTTTGCATTTTAACAAATACAGATCTATGTCATCCATAATATCCGTTCAATCTTGCATGATCTGACTGACCATAATTTGTTTGACTGTTCTTTCATCATACATTTAAGATGTAAATAGAACTATCCCTGCCATACCTATCTGTTTCTTTGGTTTAAGCTTCATTAAAGTAGATGTGGGTTGGATTAAGGATTTTGATAAACTCCCCTCCAGAAAGATGGAACCGAGTCAAATCTAACAATACGTGAGTGTGAGCCTTAGTAAGTTTGCAGGTTCTTTTGTGAATATTTTTGGGCATTTTTAAAAGCTAATTTCCTGAAGCTGTGTTTTTTCTTTTGTTTCTTAAATCAGGAGTAGGCAAGGTGGAGATTTTTACTATTTATAATTTTTCCTCGAAAACCTATGTCTCTGCAAGTACAACATTCATTCCAAGCACTGAGAATTCTAATGTTATTCCTACATATTTCCCTCACTTCTAAGGAAACTTACCTGGAGGCTGCCAGTTTAATTACTAAACTAACCTAAGTAAGGTGATTCTCTCCCATTTTGAAAAAGTCTCCCTCTCAGTTAAGTAAAAGGCACAGTGAAAAAGCTGCTGGGCCCTAAAGGGTGTAGACATAAATGTTTGATTTATGTTATACTGGGGCGTGACCACCAGCAACTCCATAAATAATCACCCATCCATGCTTTCCTCCTCTTGGGTGGGGTCTGTTTTCTCCTTCAGTTGAAAGATATTAAGGGTCACCATTGCTGCCAAAATGTTCTTTTTTCTTTCTTTGTTTTTTTTTTTTTTACAGTTTTTGGCGGGGGCTGGGTTTGAACCCGCCACCTCCAGCATATGGGGCCGGGGGCCCTACTCCTTTGAGCCACAGGCCCTGCCCCCCAAATTTCCTTGTTTTATTTTAGATGTTATCAACACACTTAGTGTCACCTGATGTGAGGGGAAAAGCAATATTTTCCCTTTTTAGTCTCACACCCCACTGAGCACAGTGCTTCTGACACCAGGTGCTCCAGCAGACACCAGGGGGGTGTCCTGGAATTTAATTTAATTCTGACACTTTTTGGTGTTAGCCTCAGATCTCACAGGTTAGGGGCTCAGTCTCACAAGGCTGCCCTCCCCCCTTATAGATGCTAGCCGCAAGCTCCTGACTAACCCCCTCCTGGGATTCTGTTAATTTGCTGGAGTGGCTCACAATGGACCACACTTCGCTTATCTTCACCCATTTATTACAAAGGGCATTACCGAGAATACAGATGAACAGCCAGAAGTAAGAGATGCACCGGGCAAGCTCGGGAAAGGACCCGCCACCCTCCAGGCATCTGCATGTTTTCAGCTTTCCTGGAGCTCTCCAAACCCTGTCCTTTTGGGATTTTAAGGCAACTTTATTACGTGGGCGTGATTGATTACATCATTAGTGACCAACTCAACCTTGTTCCTCCTTTTCCTTTACCCAGAGGTTGGGTGTGTGTGGGGGGTGAGGCTGAAAGTTCCAACCCTCTAACCACATGGTTGGTTCCCCTGGCAACTAGCCCCAGCCAGTGCTTTCCAGAAGCATCAGGAGTTGCCTCCTTAGAACAAAGGATGCTCCTATCGCCCAGGAAATTCCAAGGGATTAGGAGCTCTGTGTCAGGAACCAGGATCAAAGACCAAATATTAGAACAAAAGATTTCTTTAGTGCCTCTGTCTACAAGGGTTATAAGAGCTCCATGTCAGTAAGGGGGTCGGGGGAGGTAAACACTAGTATATTTATTTCTTTCATATCACAGTGGTGCACTTGGTTTCCTGATTTTGGTTACTCAGATGGCTTTATGTTAGCCTTTTAATTCATCTGTCTTTGTCTTATATGTGTTAGAGAATAAAATTCACTTCAATGTTAGAAAAGTGATCAACCAAGGTATTACTGTCACTGCAGAGTCATTTAAAAACAGGTGATTATTCTAGTGCTACTTTTCAGTTAGAACTAACTCTAAGTAGGGCAGTGGGTGAATCAGTGGATGAAAATACCTTGTATGTTCTTGCAACTTTCCTGTAAGTTTAAAATTATATCAAAATAAAGGTATTGACACACAAATGGATGAGAATTTGCATTCGCAACTTTAGTGAAGAAGGATGGAGTTTGGGTGGGAAAATCAGTTACAACTGAAACATAAATATTTTGCATTTGTTCAATAAAAATATTCAAGCAATCATACTTTTTCTATTAACACCCACTTGTGAGTACAAAATTACTGTAGTTAGAGTTTGCGTAAACATGCTTAGTTTAAAACTATAGTACTTTTTAGGCTAAATTTGTTTTTCCATTAGCTTCTTGCATTTCTGTACCTTGTTTGTCTCATACTTTGGAACTATTATATTCTTGTCAATGATTTAAAAATTAGATTAGACTAAAACTTCTTGAGGATTTGTTAGGAAAAATGGAAAACTATTAGATCTTCTTTTGTTAGTATTCAATCTTGTCATGCTCAAAGCTGAAATTACTTTTCTACTTTGAGATGAAAATCTTTTTTTTTTTTTTTTAGACAGAATATCACTATGTCACCCTGGGTTGAGTGATCGTAGTCCATAGCAACCTCAAATTCTTGGGCTCAAGAGATCCTCTTGTCTCAGCCTCCCGAGTAGCTGGGACTACAGATGCCTGCAACATTGCCCTGCTCATTTTTTTCCTATTTTTAGTGGAGATGGGGCCTCACTCTTGCTCAGGTTGGTCTCAAACTCCTGTGCGCAAGCACCCTACCCACCTCAGCCTCCCAGAGTGGTAGGATCTTGTGCTGATGTGAGATGTGCTCCTTACCACCAAGACACTCAGCAAGGGCACCACAGGAATCACAGCTTTGACCTTTTATCACTGAATTTAGAGTTACTGTTAACAGAAAGCAAAATCAGTGGTTACTTATCCACTCCAACTATAGGAAATCAAATGTATCTGTAGTTTTTGCATTAAATTAACATCTACTCTTATTTCCCCCCCTTTTCTTGGGTTCATTGTACTATAGGGTATTAATTGATTTGGTTTTTTTTTTTTTTTTGCATTTGCATTGTTGTAAACCCTTTGTGCAGTTTGGATAGATTTCCATAAGGGAAAGGGTAGGAGCTAGTATCATAGAGCATCATCTGTGTCTGGCGCTGTGCTAGGTGCTTTGCTTTTGTTATTTGACGAAATACTAAAAACATGTAATGAGAAAAATTAATCAGTCATTGTGGTGGGCACCTATAGTCCCAGCTACTGGGGATGGCTAAGGCAAGAGGGTCTCTTGAGCCAAGAGTTTGAGGTTGCTGTGAGGTATGATGATGCCACAGCATTCTACCCAAGGTGACAGAGTGAGATTCTGTCTAAGGAAGGAACGCGGGAAGAGGAAGCAATGTTTCCCGATGATTATTCTCATGGTCCCCCAGTGGTACTTCCCCCCATCTGGAGCCTAACTTGGTCCCATTCCATGATACCTCAGTTTTTGTCTCTGATACTCCAAATCATTCCTTGCAAAATGGGACCCTGACTCCTAAAAGCACTTCTAATCTCTCTTCAGACTCTGGGGTTCACGCCAGCCTTTTTTCTATTTCAAGTTGTGTCATGCCTTTCAAACATGTACCAAAAGAAAGTGCCAGGGTGGTTCATTCTCTTCCCTAAATTAAAAAAAAACCAAAACAACAAAAAGGAATTTAAAAAAAAAAAAAATTTTTTTTTTAAAGGCAGAATGTTATTATGTCACCCCTCGGTAGAGTACTGTGGCACCACAGCAACCTCCAGCTCTTGGGCTTAAGCAATTCTCTTGCTTCAGCCTCCCAATTAGCGGGGACTACAGGTGCCTGCCACAACGCCCGGCTACTTTTTGTTGTAGTTGTCATTGTTGTTTAGCTGGCCCAGGCTGGGTTTGAACCCACCAACCTCGGTGTATGTGGCTGGTGCCGTAACCACTGTGCTATGGTGCCAAGACAGGAATCAAATCTTTTAATATGAATAGAGGGAACACCTAGACTGACCTTAAAGAGTTTCTGGTTTTAAGAAGGATTTTGGGGCAGGGGGAGAAGGATTTGCCCTCTTCTTTTGGGGGGGGGAGGGCAAGTGGCATTTAATAAATTTAGCCCCATTAGGAGAGAAAGGAAGACAGCCGTAGTTTTAGCTTTGAGATATTTAACATTTGGAGTGAGCCAAGCAATGGGTTCCTGTTTAAGACAACTGGAAAAATAACATGTTAAAAACATGTGTCAGGGACAGAAAGCCTGGAAAAACAATTTTCAAAGTGTTTTAGTATTTAGAGTAGTGTGGTGGTTTAGAAACAACTTCTTTTTAAAACTGATTGTGAGGGCGGTGCCTATGGCTCAGTGGGTAGGGCGCAGCCCCATATACCAACGGTGGCGGGTTCGAACCTGGACCCGGCCAAACTGCAACAAAAAATAGCCAGGCATTGTGGCGGGCACCTGTAGTCCCAGCTACTTGGGAGGCTGAGTCAAGAGAATCACCTAAGCCCAGGAGTTGGAGGTTGCTATGAGCTGTGATGCCACGGCACTCTACCAAGGATGATGAAGTAAGACTCTGTCTCTTAAAAAAAAAAAACTGATTGTGAGATTAAATCTGATTCCCAGATGTCAGATGCAGCTGATGTGGGGAACATATCTCATATGCAGACTCTGATCATTTGCTGTTTCAAAAACTCCAAACTCTGTGCTTTTAAGCATCACACCATTCATTGTTTCACTGTCATCATCTTCCTGCCACTCTGATGACTGCCAGCCCCTCCAGGGCCTCCACATTGATGGCACTGGCCACCATGTGCATGTTTAAGTGTCCTAAATGGAAAACTGCGTGGCTAGCACATCCCAGCATACGGGTGTGGGTAGAGCATCACTTCATCTGGAGCCTGGCTATGGAAACAGCACTGTATTCTAATCTTGGAAGAAACTGACTGCATTGGGTTTCCTAAAAGATGATGTTAATATATACAAAGCCTTAAATGTACTACATTTAAAGGATTTTCAGTGGCAATTTCACCATGCTCTATTTGCCGAAACTGATTTTGGGGAACCAGGTGTGGTAACACGCACATATAGTCCCCACTGCTTGGGAGTTTGAGGTGGGAGGATTGCTTGAAACCCATGTGTTTGAAGTCAGCCTGGGCAACATAGCAAGATCCTGTCACTTAAAACACAACCGATTTTGGAACCAAATCTGTATGGATGCACTTCACTGTAAATGCTTGTCCAGTGAATATAGATGAATACATTCCATTCCTATTGATGATTCTAGAATTCACCATTCATAAAGAGTCTCATCTTTTCTCCACCTCTTCTTTTTTTGTGAGAAAAGAGAAAAGTGGAAGAAAGACTGTACCAAGTTCATATTTTATACTTGACATCAGAAGTCATGTAGTGAAACAAACACTTACATTGTTGTTCAGTTCCAACACAAGAAACTTATAGTGATTTATGAATCAGTTTTTTTAACAGCATTATTGATCCTGACATGAGAAGGGAAAGGAAAATGCTGAGTGTTGGTAATAAAATTGTCCACGATACAGCCCAAACTCTTCAGTGGGGCTCTAGGCCTAAGTCAGAAAAAAAAAACAAAAAGCCTGCCAGTCCTTTCCTTTTTCTTCTTGTTTTTTTCAGGGAATAGGAAAAATAAGATCAAGCTGGAATTCAGGAATCCATCTCAGTTTGCAAAAGGGAAGTAAGGTTAGCCAGTGTTGGGTGATGTGGGAAGCTGGGGAGCAGGTGACAGGCACCCCCAACACAATGGCTGGACTGCTTACCCTCTGAATGAGGTTCATGAGTCACTCCCAGGGGGGCAGTGCAGATGAGACCCCAGCTTCCCCACATGTTTTCTCTGTGAAGTGGCGGCACATTCATAGTGTCCCCCTTTTTCCCACCCCAGGGACACAACTCTGGTAAATAAAGTCCTGCAGGAACCCACGGCTATTACAGTCTCCAAGTTGGCTTGGTGAGCTGCTTGAGAGCTGACAGCAGCTTTGCCTGACTCAGCTTCTGCCCTGACTGAGTAGGCTGAGAGAATGAGTCTGCAGAAAAGTCAGTGGTGCTCAGGGGACAGGACTGGTGGTGGATAGATTACCACAGCTGGCCGGTGCGGAAGTCCAGGGACCTTTTTACACCGCTGCTGCTGCTCCGACTGCTGCTGCTAATTTAAACAAGTGGAGGCTTCTTGGCAAAGGCTGTGAGGGAAGTCGAGGATTAGAGCCTGGGAGTTAAAAATACAATCTCTGCCATTCATTCGGCATTCCAGAGAAGTCTGAAATTTTTTGAATTGGCAAATGAATGGTAGGGACCGGAAGCGTGCATGAAAATAATGTTTCTGGTCTTGTATCATCTTTTATTGAGGATCTTTAAAAGCCCCCTTAGATGTGTGTTATTATTCCTGTGTCATAGACTGCAGCCATATCTGTTTGATGAGCCTAAGTGAAAATCTGACCGGAAACTTTTAACTATAAATTCCTGTGGTTTCGAAGAAAGATGAGCCTTCCCCTCCTACACGTTTCTGTTGTGTGAACTGTCACCTTTATTGTATGGGATAAGAGTCAGTTTTTATAGCTTTGGGGTTTAAACTCTGAGTGTTTTGCTAATGGATGTGTCAGCTAGGTACATTTGCAGGCTGATTTTTACCTCTTTGTATCTTTTATTCTAATACATTAGAATAGCAGGAGATGGTGCCGTTTAGGATTTGGGCAGAATGGAAGAATAATTATAACTAATATAGTGTAATTTATGAAAGCTGCTTTAGGACAAAGAATCATCTGGTGGGGGTGACTGTAAGAAGAATGACAACTTGGCAGGGAGATTGATCACTTTTGAAATATAAGAACACTTAAGCTGTGTTATCTTTTCAGCCTTGTCAAGAGCCAGTACTTTATTTCCGATTGACAGTGTATTAAAGTTCAATGGTCAACTCCCCATTATCCAAATGGCATGTTAGTTAGGGTTAAGCAGAGGGGAAGAATGTACTTGTTTATGGCTACTAAGCTTACTGTTACACAAACAGGGTCAGGTTGGATTGCCAGTTTAGATATGGGTCGTGATTTGATCCCCAGGGCTCCTCATGCAGTCAGCTCCCCCGTGCTCAGCTCCCATTGGTTTCTGGTTTTAGGTGACAACTGAGGGACTATCTGGAGAAAGTGTGTCCTTCTGTGTCTGAGAGAATTAGTGAGTGTGCGTACCAGCTCTCTTTGTTCTCGTGATTAAGAGTCATTTCTGGTCCATTGGCAAAAAGTCAAAACAAAATAAAAGGTACCACTCAAAGAAATGCAAGGTATGAGTAAGATATGATGTGTCATCTTGTAGGCCTTGAAATTTAAATGAGAGCGCACTGATCAGCATTTAATTTGATTGACATACAGGCATCATTTATCCCCTGATTTACGACCGAAAGGTAAACCACTTTTGCATATTTGCATTATAATTCTAAGTGGGGAAAATTCGAAAACTTTGATGCAATTTGGCAAATCTTGGCGTAGCGTATGTTAGTGGCTGACAATGGGTCAAATTTACTTGGCAATCCCTATCTGGGAACTTATAGGACTTATTCAAATAGGTTTGCATTTCCATTTTTAAACAGAGTGGGTCTAACTGTACTGGTTTACAAAAGGCAAGTTGTAAAGCCAGTCGACTTAGCAGTTTTTAAGCTAATTTGTCTTTAGGATATACCATTTGTTACAACATTAAGAGGGTGGTGAATTAGCCTAGTAACTCGAACAAGTTTTTTTTTTTTTTTTCTGTCTTACTTTCTTTCCTTTTTTTTTTTTTTTTTTTTGTCACCCTTGGTAGAGTGCTGTGGCAGCATCATAGCTCACAGCAACCTCAAACTCTTGGACTCAAGTGATTATCTTGCCTCAGCCTCCCAAGTAGCTGAGACTACAGGTGCCCACCACAACACCTGGATAGTTTTTTTAGAGACGGGAGGGGGGGTGTCTCTTGCTCAGGCTGGTCTCAAACCCCTGAGCTCAGGCAATCCACTCACCTTGGCCTCCCAGAGTGCTAGGATTACAGGCATGAGCCACTGCACCCAGCCCCGAACAAGTTTTTCAAATCTGATTTTCTAAAATAAGGCAATTCACCTGTATACTAAATTGGACTTGTAAATATCTTGAGTTGTAGGACTGTTGTTTTTCATATGCCAACTGCATGCAGAATCCATTGCTGTATTTCACAGGGACGTTTCTATCATATTCTACTGGAAGAGAAATAGGAATACCTAAAAAAAAATAGGAGGTAGTGAAGGTCACAGGTAGCTCTGAATGGGATTGAGTTTTGAACCTGTCTTGGTTTTATGACCCTGGGCTGCTTTGGAGTGGTTCTCTGTAACTACCTAGCTAGGTTGTAGCAAAAAAAAAGAGGCAGGTTACAGGTGGCACCTGTGGCTCAAAGGAGTAGGGCTCCAGCCCCATATGCCGGAGGTGGTGGGTTCAAACCCAGCCTGGTCAAAAACTGCAAAAAAAAAAAAAAAAAAAGGGCAGGTTGGAGGCTGCTTCCATGTCCTTCCCTAACAGCTCTGTTGAGGGAGGGGAGTCCTGATATCTGACACTGATGTGAACATCTCATATCATATATTAAAGAAGGGAGCAGAGAAGAAGGAAAGAGAAAAGAAAAAAGCATTTGATTTGAAGAGGAAATTTTTGCCCATAAGAAATAACATACTGCTAAGAATTTTAAATTCTTTCAAAATGAAGTACTTGTAATCATTTCTATTTTTGTATCTTCATATGCTTCCAGCAATACAAAATGTATGACATCGGCCTTCCCCACTGCAGAAAGTCTTTGTTGTATGGCTTCCTTCATACAGTGAGTGTAACAGGTCAAGAACCGCTGGGTAAATTCATCCCAGAAAGACCAGGCCTTTTCTGGGTGGTAAGAAGCCAGGGGATTCTATTTTTACAAATAGGATTTTATCTTTGTTTTTCCTATGTTATGTATTTGCAGATTACTTTTCATTGTTTTTTAAATTAGCTTTATTTATTTATTTTTTGAGACAGAGCCTTAAGCTGACACCCTGGGTAGAGTGCTCAGCTCACAGCAACCTCCAACTCCTGGGCTCAAGCAATTCTCCTGCTTCCGCCTCCCAAGCAGCTGGGCCTGCAGGCGCCCACCACAATGCCGGCTATTTTTTTGGTTGTAGCCGTCATTGTTGTTTGGCGGCAGGCCCGGGCTGGATTCGAACCCACCAGCTCAGGTGTATGTGGCTGGTGCCTTAGCCGCTTGAGCTACAGGCACCGAGCCAAATTACTTTTTTTATTTTTATACCTACCTGGTATATCACACACATTGTGCATAATGCGTGTATACAATCCATGGTTATTAAGTAACTTGAACCAAATGTTAGGCTGGACGTTGGAGCTACTTTCTATGCACCCACTGCTGAGGAAGCAAGCTTGAAAGCCCAGTGAACTGGCCACAAAATCTGCAAGTGACTTTGGTGATCATAAGATTCCCAGAACAGACCTATCTTATCCTCACACCAGGGAAGCAGTAACCAGTGGTTTTGTTCACTTTTTAACCCCCTGTCTCATGGATGTGGTAGTGAGACTATTAGGATGTACAATAGGTCACACAGGGCCAAAGCTACTGTTAAAGCCCAGCATCCAGGGATGTGTGACTCCAAGACTTCTTGCAGAGCCCACAGGGTCTGGCAGCAGGCTGCTCTGACTGGGAGATGCCTATGTGGCTTGTGCTTGTATTTTATGGGCAGTGGGATCCAGGGTGACTCAGGTTAGAGGTGAGATGGAGGATGGATTGTCAGGTAGAGAGGATGGGGGAGGAAAGGAAGAGAGGAGGAAACCAGAAAGACTGGAAGTGCGCCGGGCGCCGGGGGGCGCCCCCCCCGGCCGCGCGGGCGGGGGGCGCGGGGGGGGGGGGGGGCGCGGGGGGGGGGGGGGGGGTGGCCTGGCGCCGGGCGCCC
>CAUYPK010122895.1:0-43876 GCA_963574355.1 Loris lydekkerianus
CCTTCCTTGCCTACTTCCTTCCCTTCCCTTCCCTTCCCTTCCCTTCCCTTCCCTTCCCTTCCCTTCCCTTCCCTTCCCTTCCCTTCCCTTCCCTTCCCTTCCCTTCCCTTTTCCCTTCCCTTCCCTTCCCTTGCTGTTGCCCTGGGTAGAGTGCTGTGGCATCACGGCACACAGCAACCTTCAACTCCTATGCTAAAGCGATTCTCTTGCCTCAGCCTCCCAAGTGTCTGGAACTACAGGTGCCCGCCACAACACCCGGCTGTTTTTTGGTTGTAGTTGTCTTTGTTGTTTGGCAGGCCCAGGCTGGATTCAAACCCACCTGCTCTGGTGTATGTGGCTGGCACCCCAGCCGCTTGAGCTACAGGTGCCAAGCCTATGGCTTTTTCTTGACATTTCTTTTATAGGCCAAGTTCCTGCTGAATTTTAATCCCAACATTCGAGAATCTTCCCAGCATACATTCCTATTTTGATATCATCTTAAAGGGCATGAGCTTCCCAGGACTAAAAGAACATGTTCAGTAACACTTGGCTTAAAGGTTACTGAACACCTGTGAACACAAATTCTTCTCTTCACCTGTCAGTTCGAACCCACATACTCTGGACCCGTGTCTTTTTTTTTTTTTTATACCTCCTCCAGGTAGGACGAGCCCTTAGCCTGGCTCCTTAGCCCAGTGCACGTGTACACGGGCCGCAGCCGGGTCAAGGTGGTGGGTGCCTCATCCCCTTGGCCGTGTACAGCTGTAGAGGCTGCGACGCCTCAGGACTGCTGAAGCAACGGTGGTCCCCGGGCGTGGCGGCGCCCAGTGTGCGAGCTTGCGTCTGCTTGCTGACGGGCCTGAACCTGTGTCTTCCCTGTTGGCCGATGAGCACAGCCTGCTCTGTGACCTGAGTTGCGTTGAGGTTCCTTGGTAGCCCTGTAATCATTAACTTAGAAATTTCAGTCGTAACTTGACAGGGCAGAGTTTTCTTCAGACCTCTGAGTCACTCAACCCCTTTCTGAGTAAAATGTGAGTCTTTGAGATTCAAGCCCCTTGGAAGAACACCTCCTTGGAGCTACCATGAAGACTCCCAATTTCTATGGCAGTTCACATCAGGAAAATGACTAAAGAGTTTGCTTGAACAATCAGTTTTTAGAAATGAAGACCCCTATGACATTAGCTTTTGCTCTCATGATGTGGTGAAAGATGCATTCTAGCTGTGAAGTTAGACCCAGGAGGAATGAATGTAAACTTTGGTTTCAGTTCTTCTCACTTGCCCTCCACCTGATTTCAACTTGATGATGGAAGATTGTACCTTCAGACTGGTGCTACCCTCTGCGGGCCTCCTGCTGTCTGCCTGAGGTTGCAAAATCAATTTGAAAATAGAAACCTCCTCCTGTCCTCGGTGCAAGATGCTTTTGCATCTGG
This sequence comes from Loris lydekkerianus, assembly GCA_963574355.1. Lineage (NCBI taxonomy): Eukaryota > Metazoa > Chordata > Mammalia > Primates > Lorisidae > Loris > Loris lydekkerianus. The sequence goes on from CAUYPK010122895.1 coordinate 1,407, forward strand.
GATTCTTCTGGGATTGGATCTGTAGGTTTGTCCCATGATTTATTTCATAAGATATCTTGCTGAGCAAACCTTACTGATCTGCCCCATGTCAGCGGGCACTTTCCTTAGCAACGGCCACACCTCATACTTATGCTACTGTGAGGGGGCGTTGACAGCCGTCTGTGCAGCAGCTTCCCTAACTCATGTGTCTCAAGCAGGGAAGAGGCGGTGCTTTTTATTTCCCATTTCGAAACATACATCTGTTTATGACATGGGTGGCAGAACATGCTTAAGAAAAACAACTGACTCTTGCTTCTGCTTTTACTTTGGGAGATTTCCTAAGGTTTCATGATGTCATTTAAATTCCAGGTGCTGATTTTCCAAACAAATGCCCCGAGGATTTCTGTACCTGGAAAATATCTGCCAGCAGTTTGCTCATACATCCCTACGTAAGTAGAGGCTTGTGCTCATAAATCAACCTCGGTGTTTTACTTTATTTTGTTCCTGGATGGTTCCCTAGTAAATTTTAAAAAATGATTATCAGCATTTCATCTCTACTCCTTTTCTCTTAACCACCCAGCTCCCAGTTTACTATAGGGAATAGTCTGCACGTGAACTCCTGCTTAAAAGTAAGGCTACCAGCCCCATGTTCCAGTTTTAGAATGGGAACACAAGAAGGCAGCAGAAAATATTAAAGATGTTTATTGCAGTAAATCCAGATGGAGATGCCATCTATAAATCCAAGGGCGCCTTTTCCGATTTTAGTATTGGTCAAATAACTTTGTAGTTAGCAACTCTGGAATGCATTGATGTATGACAAAATAGGTAAAAGGTCCCTGAGCTTTTCCACTTAGGAGCTGAGCATATCTCTTAGTCACATCCCTGTCTGTTATGTGATGAAGGAAAAGAAATATTTATCATAGCTACTGTTTACTGCACTATCGCTAGTTTCAGATTACTTTATCATGCATACCTGATTTAATCCTCACAACACCTGTTTGTGGTAGGTCAGTTCTTATCCTCATTTTACAGATGAGGAGACTGAAGTACAGAGAGTTACAGTAAGTTACCCAAGGTTGTGCCGGGAGCTGGTGGCAGAGTTTGATATTTTGGCTTCAGAGTCAGCATTTGACCACCTCCCCTTCCTGGATGCAGGAAGCTTAGAAGGGTCAACTACAGGGCAGTATTTTGGAGATGGTGTCTTAACACTGTGATAATCTCATGTATGATCTGTGGGACTGGTCACTAGGCCTTTTGAGTTGAGTTTCTTTACAGTTAGTGGGAAAATAAGGCGTTCGAGAAGATGAAACTGGCTTAAGGTCACATTGCAAATCAGAAGTGTGGCTGCGAGTACAGTTCTTTGACCATTCGATGCAAACCACACTCCTTTCTCTTGGTGTGGTGGTTGGTGGTGTTTCTGCTAATCAGGACTAGCTGGTTTTAGTGCTTATTGATGAACCCCTGAAACTCAGAGTCAGTGTCTGTTCCAAGTTCTACGTGGCCAGTTGGGGATAAGCCCTGTGGTATACATAGCGCTGAGCAGCAGGGGTGGTGGCCAAATCAGGCAGATGGGAGTGTGAATCTCAGTGTTCCATCCTCATACTTTGCGCAAGTCACCTACCCATCTGGAAAACGGAGGAAGCACCACCAACCTTATAAGGTGGTTGTGAATATTGAGAAAAGCAAAGAAGCACAGAGTGTGGTACAGAGAGAAAGTGCCAAAAGGGGAAGCCGTGATTCCATCGCTTCTCAGTCCCTTTTGGCCTTCTCCCTGCAAAGACACTCCAGAGTTCTAATCCATCTAATAAAATACTGAACATGTGTGTAGTGCTTTAAAAATTCCCAGCGGTTTCCATGCACTGTGTTGCATGTGACCCTAACAAGCACTGCAGTTTGGTTTTTTGTTTGTTTGTTTGTAGTTTCTGGCTGGGGCAGGGTTTGAACCCTCCACCTCCGGCATATGGGACCGGTACCTTACTCCTTTGAGCCACAGGCGCCGCCCAACACTATAGTTTGGAAATCTGTTATCTTCATTATCTAAATCAGGATACTAAGGCTCAGAAAAATTAAAATGATCTGCCCAAGAGCACATAGCTGGTAAAGGCCACAGCCAGATCCTGCATGACTTACTCATCCACTTCCTGTATGCAAGTATTCACTGAAGGCCTGCAGGGTGACAGAGAATGGCTTACAACTGTGTGACCCATCCCCAACTGGCAGTACCACTTGTGTCTTTAGTCCGACCCAAATCCTTGAGTCAGCTCAGTTGTGTTCTGATGACCCAAACTCTTTGAAGCTGCATTCTTAAAGGAGTGTCTTATGCAGATGCAGTTCCCCCTTGTGAAACCCTCACACCCCAGGGGAAGTCACCATAATCCATTTTGCTCATGAAAGGAGAGATGGGCATGTCACATCCAGGAAGACAATATGCTTCCACTGTCCAGCTGTTGCCACACTGGAGTTCCAGATGTGGTTTATTGATTCATATCTTGGGATCCAACTCCACTTTCAGATTTGGAAGAAAATGACAAGGAAAGGCAACTTGCTGCTGGCAAGCAGCATAAAGCGTGAGAATGAGGTCAGGGTATTAAAATGGAGATACATTCTCAGCGTTCATGGGCTGAGAGATGCTATGGAAGGAGTTTGGTTTTGAAAAATGATCATGTTAATGCTGGAATTGGAGAGTGTTGACAATTTTAGTGTGTGTTCTGTGGGTGCGAAAGGATTGTTAGGATTTCTTTTTCCCTCTCAAATATTGCCTTAAAATTGTTAATGATTAAAATAGAACATCCTGAGAAAGCCCTGCTGTATCCTGGCCTAAAAATATAGAACGATCAAGTTGATTGTTGGAAATTAGCGGATGTGGAGGATTGGAAAAATGCTGATATTTACTTAGTAAAATCTTTTCTTTTTAGTAGAGTTGTCCTTGTAGTTGAATGTCGTTGAAAGCCTCTATGAGATAAGCCTCCATCGGCATTTGCTCTCCCAGGCATGTCTTGGAAAAAGAATGGAAGAGCCCCTTTAATTTACCAGCTGGCTTTTTCCCCCTTCTTCCTGGTGAACCATGCAAGTTTTTCTGTGTAAGTTAACACAGCCAGTCTCCTCAGGCATACCTATTTCCCAGAAACTGGCCTTTTGCTTTATGTGAAAACAGGAACCCAAACTCGAAATCTCTTTGTCAGTTTTATTGAAAAACAATTGCATCTTTCGTCTAACCCACAACTCTTGTGTCCTGATGCCTCTGCTATTTTGAAGCTGCCTTCTTAAAGAGGTGTAACTTAGCCGCTGTTTCCCTTGTGAAATCCTCAAGGGAAGTTACCCTCATGCAGTTTGCTCATGCAGGAGCAAACTGGTGTTTCACGTCCAGGAAAATGATTTACTTCCACCGTTCAGCTTTTGCCACATAGAATTCCTGGTGTGATCACTTACCAACTCAGTACCCCATTTTCTCCCCCAAGGACTTAAAAAATGTGGTAAGTATACTGATCTCTGTGCGTACGCTTTGCTGAAAATACCTCATTAAACTGGGCTGACATGAAGAGACAGATCCAAAGGAAGACATCCTCCTTTATTATTTTGCTGAGTTTTTGAGAAGCAGACTTTAAGATAAATAGAAAACTTAGCATATTTGTTTGCCTCTGCTAAGAAAGTGGTTGTATATATAGCATGTATGTGTGTGTGTGTAAATATATATATATATATATATATATATATATATATATATACACATAAATATATATATATATATAGGTGTAACAGTTTTGATGTATGATATATATGATCTTACCAGAAAGAAGTAAAAAGGAAGAAATCCAGTTGGGGGGGGGGGGGGGGTTGAAACAAAAACTTACAAGTGACCATAAGCAAAATCTGGGACTAATGATTTGTCAAAAATAAGCAGACCTTTTTATTCTAGATTTTGGAATTTTTTTTTTTTTTTTTTTATAGAGACAGAGTCTCACTTTATGGCCCTTTGGTAGAGTGCCATGGCATCATACAGCTCACAGCAACCTCCAGCTCCTGGGCTTAAGCAATTCTCTTGCCTCAGCCTCCCGAGTAGCTGGGACTACAGGCGCCCGCCACAATGCCCGGCTATTTTTTTGTTGCAGTTTGGCCGGGGCTGGGTTTGAACCCGCCACCCTCAGCATATGGGGCTGGCGCCCTACTCACTGAGCCACAGGCGCCGCCCGATTTTGGAAATTTTTAACTGGTAGGAATAATCTGGCTGCTTCTTACATACTTTAGTCACTGATGTTGGGAATTAACAGCACCAGCTACAGAAGGATGCAGTGAACCCTCACAGTAATCATAGAATCTGTCAAAGTTATGTGAGAGTTCCAATGATTCTCCTGTCTTGATACTTTTGGGGGTTTAAATGCTTAAATTTACTATCCATTTGAAATGTGTTATTGCCTGTCACTTCACAAATATGTGCCTTTCTTTGCAGTCGATGAGCTGTTGTGTTGCGTCTTTGATGAAATGTTTGCTATACATCTCCATAGACCTAGTGTTCCATTCCCTTCTTTACAGAGATTAAAAAAAAAAAAAAAAAACTAGTCTAGCAATAGTACATAGGTGCTGTGTCGGCTGCTTCACTATCTAGGTTGAGTTTGTGCTGGGATATCCTTAGGAGATGAAAACTGACCAACTCACTTGAAATCATCCACCACAGGTACCTGGTAGTTGGATGTTTCCCCATACTCATAGCAAAATTACATTATAAAATGAAAACGATGTATCAGAAAATCCAGAAGGAGAAACTAATGGGAAGGTCAGTTTATTTAGGCCAAGAAAATAGCCTGAGTAAATGGTACAGCCACAATCAGAACCCATTTTTCACAAGGTAAGAGTCTTATGGTTAAAAAAAGGGGGGGTGGTGTTTTTACATGTCTTAGTCAACTTTGATGGCATCTGGGTTTGAAAAACTATAGAAGACTTTTTTTGTAGAGAGTGGGAAAAGTATGATGATGGACTTGGATATTTGATGGTATTAAGGAATTCCTCATTTTCTTAGGCATGATAAGTTATTATAATTACATAGGAGAATGGCCTCATGTTTTTAGAACTACCTCACATTTTGTTAAACTCATACTCAGGTAGTTAGAAGCAGATCTGGATGGCTGTCAATTTACTTTAAAATCATTCAGGAAAAAAATGTGTATTACATATAAATAACATAGTTAAAGCAAAAATGAACACTTGTTTGATGTAAGTGGTATGCGTAAAGAGTTCATTTTATTGTCATTTGAATTTATCTGTATGTCAGAAATTTTTTGTGACAGTTTTTTTTTTTTTTTTTTAAGAGCATGCATCCCTTTATTTAGATGGCCTGGTTGTGTTAAGTAGCTTCTTGGAACACAAAAAGAACAACAGTAGGCTGCCTAGTAAGATATCAAGAGCTAAACCGTGAGAAAAGAACTGTGGCGAACAATAGTTAAGGAAAACTGAAAGTACGGAGCCTTTGGCGTAGAAAGAAGGAGAATCTTAAGAAAAGCTAACAAAAATCCCTAGCTTATAAATGCAATTTAAAGAATTCCGTTCTGGAGGAAACATTAGCATCTCATTAGTGTTCATGTGTTACTTTATCTCTGAGCTATTCCTCCGTAGACCCCAAAATCTCAGTAATCCTTTGAATCAAACCAAACCATCCCCAAGTGAAAGTAACAGATTTAGGAAAGCATTTTCTTCAACTTCTACCCAAGCACTTGCTTGCTTCGAACCATTTCTATGTGTGGTGCAAGGTTCTTCAGCACCATTTCCAGTTACCCTCCTTCTACTCCGTACTTAGTCACAGGCTGCCTTGGGCTTCCCCTTGCTGTTGCTTCTTTAGCTGAGAAAGGATTTTCTTTGGGTTCCCACGAGGAGGAACAGGGTTAACATACGCCCTTGCCTCTAAATGGTAAAGCTGAACACTTGTCTAGGCAACTCAAGCACAAGGAGAGTCCTGGGCCTGCCCCCCAGCCGAATGTGAAATCTGCTAAGCTCTGTTTAGGCCACCACATAAGTAACTCACAACCAGGTTTCAACTTTCCTTTCTAGGTTGTCTTGAGTTTATTGTAAGAGAGCATTCTGAAGAAAAAACAGATGATAAAGCTTCTTCAGGAAGCTGGTTTCATATGGTGGTTTAGATTTAAATAGTGATTGTCTAGCACCATTTGAAATCAGTGTTCTTGGGGGAGACCAACTGCGCTGCCAACAACAAAAGAAATGAATGAGACAGCCCTGGAATATTTGAAAGCAAAGACAAGCTGGCTGTGAGAACCTGCCTCATGATATAGCTGACCCACTCCATACCTCAGCCAGTGATGGTAGATATATAACAAGTTACAGTCAGCCCTCTGCATCTGTGGATTCAACCAACCATGATAGAAAATATTTTTTAAAATTACGTCTGTACTAGACATGTACAGACTTTTCCCCTTGTCATTATTCCCTAAACAGCACAGTATAACATCTATTTACATACCATTTCTGTTGTATTAGGTCTTATCAGTAATCTAGAAATGATTTGTAGTAACAGGAGGCTAGTGCATAGGTTATATGTGTATGCAGTTACTGTACCATTTTCAGGGACTTGAGCGTCATGTATTTTGGTATCCGTGGGAGGTCCTGGAACCAGTCCCCCACAGATACTGAGGGATGACTGTAATAATTCAGAGTGTCTCGTTAGAATTTTGTACTTGTTTGTATAATAAACCTGCAGCACTCCATCTATAATACAGACCCTGTTGTACCTGGGTAAAGGGCCAAGTGTATGATGAATTTATTGAGTTTTGGGCGCTCTCAACCCTTCCATCCTTCTGTGACCCCTTAGAGGATGACTGATTTCTTTTGGTGTTCAGAGTCAATATAATTTTCTAGCACCATCTGAAATCGGTTATAATGATTGGGGAAGAGCACCATGCAGCTGACTGGCCAGAGAAAATAACTGGTGATCTTTGGGGCCACAGACAAAGAATTGAGAAAACAAATATAAAGCAGAAGTACTATAGTGATTTTTCTTCTTTCATGTTTTAAATCAAGATTCCTTGCCCTGCGTTACATGTGTTATGATAGTAACAAACAGTTAACTGTTAGTGCACTGCTGATGGTTATGTTTTAGAGAAATTCAGAACTTGGTGGGATTTTTGTTTTCGTGATAGATACCTACAAAATCTTACTGGGGAAAACTAATGACTGCTTGAGATGACTTGAAGGAGCAGTGAAGGAATCAGTTCTGCTCACAATGAGAAGCTGCATCAGCTCCTCTCTGATCTCCCCTCTCTTGCCTGGAGCTCATTCCATGGTTAACCAGATTGTTTTCTTACAAGGCAGTCCCAGGTTCAAGTGGTCTGGAAGTTAAACTGAACAAGGCATGTAAAGAATAATGGGACAGATAACTGGGTTTCTGCACCTAAGACAGAACTAAGTTAGCAAGTGTCAGTTTGGTTTAGAAAGCAAGGTAAAGAAAGCTGGTTATACTATTATCCTAAGTTGCCCCTTCTTCTAGAGGTGGCATTGTTAAATTGAAAACAACACTGAATTTTCTAGGTCCACAGGGAAAAAAGAAATCTTGAGACTTTTTGTTGCTCCACCCCCATCCATAGGTGCTGCCCCCGACACAGGTACTGCTGTGGACAGGCCCTCCTGCTGCCACCTGCTGTCTCAATGTGGTACCCTGGAGAAATGAGGGGCTACCGAGTGGGATCCAGGCCTTGTCCTTCCATTTCCTCTCTGGCCTGGAGAAAGGCACGCAGCTTAACAATCAAGAGATAGTATCTACCCTGAGTTGGAAAGTTTTTCTGCCCTCTCACACCCTTCCTGCCTTTTCCCTCCTACTTAGCATTTGTCTAGGAAAGGCTTTTTCTCCTCAGGGCTAAGACATGCAGTTTGTAGCCAAAACATCCTGTCTTACCACACAGATCAAACCACAATGAGGATCATTCCACCACTCCTTTTTGTGTCCTACAGTTACTATCCCCCACCCCAAATTCTGTCTTTTGCCTTCTTAATTACTCTCTATTTTCCCTGAATAATCTTATTTATTTCCTTGGTTCAAAATAATCCCTTTGTGCTGATTTCTCTCAAAATCGATTTTAGCCTCAGACATTTTCCCATAACTCTTGATTGCCATGTTTTTAAAGGCTCATATGTAGTTTCACCAGCTCGTCTACACTCGTCTCAGTTTAATATGCCAAACCCATAGCTGTTGTCTTCTCTCAAAGCCACCTCTTCCTGCTTTGGGTGGGGCACTGTAAGGGTGATGCCTCCTCCTCCTCCCTTACCCACACCCATACTTGTAACTACCACTTTAGAGACCATCTCTTTCTCCGCATCCTCCCAACCTTGCAGACAGCTTTGGGCCCCACCCCTCACAGGTGGTCCAGCTTTCATGTAGCCACTAGAGATTCTTGTAAAATGCACAGAGGGGCTCAACACCCATAGCTCAGCAGCTAGGATACCGGCTACCTACACTGGAGCTGGTGGGTTCAAACCCGGCCAGGGCCTGCCAAACAACAATGACAACAACAACAACAAAAGGAGCATTGTGGCAGGTGCCTGTAGTCCAGGCTACTTGGGAGGCTGAGGCAAGATAATTGCTTAAGCCCGAGAGTTTGAGGTTACTGTGAGCTGTGACACCATGGCATTCTACTAAGGGCCACACAGTAAGACACTGTCTCAAAAAACAAACCAAAAAAAAAAAAAATGCCCACAGAACCCCATCCTTTCTCCCTTGCCTTGTGCTGAAGTCTAGGTGTCAGACCCTTCATGACTCCAATCAGCCTATGTCACCACCTTTCAGCCACACTCTTCAAGGCCTGTTTTTCTGAGCTCACCCAGATGCTTACTATTGGGTACAGTTGCCTAGCCTCTGTATAGTCTGTGTCCTCTGCCCAGATCTCCTCCTTCCACTGTAGCCGCAGCCGGGAACCTCCAACTCATCTGTCAGCCCCTGGCTGAGGTGTGTGCTTATTTGGGAAGCTTGCCTTGGTGTGGAGTTGTGGAGCACTGGTGATAACTTGTTTCCCTGTGCTGCACCAGAGCCTGATGGCACTTCCCACAATGTGCTTTTCTACAAAATAGGAGATGTCTTGAGTGGGTACATTCACCTGGCAGGCAGCCCTACCAGGCCCCATTGTCCCCACCTACGACTGATATCCCTGCCCTGTGGGACCCGCTCCCCTGGATCACAGGCTGGCTCTAGTGATGTGCTTCTAATGGATGGAGAAAGTAAAAGTCATAGGTTATTTCTGAGATTAGATTGCAGGTAGACTGCTGTATTCTTGCTTGTTCTCTCTCTCTGTCTCTCTCTCTCCCTCCAGCTGCCACGTTGGGAACAGCACAGTGGAGAGGCCCTCATTCCACAAGGAAATAAAAATCTTCGGCCAATAGCTTGCGGGAACCTGAGGTCTGCAAGAGCCACGTGAGTGACCTTGGTGACTCCTCCCTCAAGGAGCCTAGAGATGACTACAGCTCTGGCCAAAACCTTGATGGCAGCCTGTGAGAGACCCTAGCCCTGAGGACCCAGTTAAGCCATTCCCAGATTCCTGACTCACAGAAACTGTGATGTAATAAATGTTTGTTGGTGTAAGCCACCAAGTTTGGGGTTATTTGCCACACAGCAATAACTAACTATTATAATACAGCTTATAATGTCCATAGCTAGCCTCAAACTTTCTGCCTTCAATATCTAATTTTTTTAGATAAACTTTTTTGGGGAAATAATTATAGGTTTACAAAAAATCACAATAGCACAGAAGTTCTTTCATATCTCTTACCTAGTTTCCTTTGCTGTCAGTATCTTGTAAAACCATGGTTCCTTTGTCCATAGTAAGAAACCAACCTTGGTACATTACTGTGAACTGAATTTTCAGACTTTATTTACATCTCACTAATTTTCCCACTGATGTCCTTTTTCTATTCCAGAATCGGTATTATATTTTCAATAGCGTAATAGGTATCATGCTCCCAGGTACAACTCTGAGTGAGTATAGACAGAAGAAATATGTTTGCTAATAACATTTGGGAGATATCTCCATAGATAATAAAGAAGTGTTAGCAAAGTCTTTAATTAGATGGTCTTATTTATACTCATTTGGAAAAATAAGAATTACAGTAATTTAACTGAAAATTGCTATTTTTATGAGATTACTGAGATAAGGTGGGAGTGGTGCCAAATAAAAACTAAGCCCTTAACCAGTCAAAAATACTTATAAGTCAAATATACTTATTCAAAGGCAGTGATATTTTAATAAATGGAATTTTTTTCTTTTTTTTTTTTTTTTAAGACAGAGTCTCACTTTATCGCCCTCAGTAGAGTGCTCACAGCTCACAGCAACCTCCAACTCCTAGGCTCCAATCCCCCCAAGGGGATTCTCTTGCCTCAGCCTCCCAAATAGCTGGGACTACAGGCGCCCACCACAATGCCTGGCTATTTCTTTTGTTGCAGTTTTGCCGGGGCCAAGTTTGAACCCACCACCCTCTGTATATGGGGCCGGCGCCCTACCCACTGAGCCACAGGCACCGCCCAATAAACGGAAAATTTTGTGTTTGTATTTATTAATAAGCACATCAAGTATTTACCCAAGATTCAGAGATGGTTATTTTGCACTATTTGTTGGCTTACATTAATTTTTTATGTAATATGCAAATACTTAATCTTCTTATAACTATATAAATTGGAAATATTCAACAAAGAATGCTAATTTCTTTTTTTCTAAATTTCTTTCTTTTTTTTTTTAGAGACAGTCTCAATAGAGTGCTGTATGGTCACAGCTCACAGCAACCTCCAACTCCTGGGCTTAGGCGATTCTCTTGCCTCATCCTCCTGAATAGCTGGGACTACAGGCACCTGCCCCGCTATTTTTTGTTGCAGTTTTGGTCAGGGCCGAGTTCAAACCCACCACCCTTGGTATATGGGGCCGGTGCCCTACCCACTGAGCCACAGGTGCCATCCTAAGCACATTCACAAGACATTACCACCCATAATACTGGGTTTTTTAATCTTCTCTATTTTAAAATGAAAGTATCAAAGGACAAAAAAGCAGGCTGTTAAGTTTACTGAAGAACTGCATGCATAAATCCTAACATTTTGAGATTAGTTCATAATTCATTTCTCATGTGCCTAAAAATACCATCTTGGCTATTCAGAATGATGACAGAACTCAAATACTGTGGAAATTATTATTTCTTTTTGAGACAGAGTCTCTTTCTGTCACTCTATATGGAGTACTCTAGATAGGCATTTTAGTTCACAATAACCTCAATCTCTTGGGCTCAAGTGATTCTCTTGCCTCAGACTCCCGAGTAGCTGAGATTACAGGTGCCTGCCACAACGCCCACCGTATTTTTCTATTTTTAGTAAAGATGGGATCTCACTCTTGCTCAGGCTGGTCTTGCACTCCTGAGCTCAGACAATCCACCCCCCTTGGCCTCTCAGAATGCTAGGATTACAGGCATCAGCTACTGGGCCTGGCCTCTATGGAAATTATAAATTATCAAAGGCTGAAATTTAATATATAGTCATATGCTTGCTACAGCAGAAGGATGTATATGTTATAGAGATTTTGTTAACAACTGCTATTTAACTGAAAATAAAATGGAATCTGTATACTATATATATAGAATCCATTACACAGTGTTCTTTATAGTTTTTACTACTGAGGTAAAATTCATAATACATAAAATTCGCCATTTTGATCATTCTGAAGTGTGCAGTTTGTTGGTTTTCAGTACTTCTGCAGTGTTGGGCAATCATTACCGCTCTAATTGTGGCATGTTTTTATCACCCCTGAAAGGAACCCTATACCAATTAGATAGACACTCCTCATTCCCCCTCCTGGCAAAACCTACTTTCTACAGATTTACATATTCTGGCATGAAGGGAATCAGGCAGTAAGTGGCCTTTTCCTTCTAGTTTCTTTTACTTGGCAGGATGTTCTCCAGGCCAGGTTATCAGCACTTCGTTCCCTGTTATGGCTGGGTAATAATTCCCTTGTATAGATAGGCCACAATTTGTTTATCTGTTTACCAATTTGGTTGGCATTTGAATTGTCTTGTTCTTTAAGTGTAAACTTCTGCCTCTGTCAATATAACATACCCCATAAATGAACACGTCACATGGCTCTGAGCCCTGCAGTGACAAACAGCCACCCTCTCTGCCTACCCCCATTCTCCTACAGGCAGCCACTTTCAACTAATTTATATCTGTTTCTTCCGATTATAACCATTTTAAAATATTCATATCACTATGTCTTCATTGTGGCTTTATTTTATAAATTTTTCTCCTATGGGAAATAAGGATTTGGTTCTAACATCACCACCACCACCACTACCTGTATACCTTCACAATTCAGTTATAGTGTAATTTTATTAAATCAAGAATTAGTATTGATTATATTGATATTCGTGACTGCTTAACCACATAGTTTTACATTTCTTCTTAAAACTTTTTATAGATTCTCGGCGGTGCCTATAGCTCAGTGAGTAGAGTGCCAGCCACATACACCGGGGCTGGTGGGTTCAAACCCAGCCCGAGCCAGCTAAACAATGACAACTGCAACAATAACAAAAAGTAGCTAGACATTGTGGTGAGTGCCTTTATCCCAGCTACTTGGGAGCCAGAGGCAAGAGAATTCTTTAAGCCTAAGAGGTTGAGTTTGCTGTGAGCTGTGACACCACAGCACTCTAACCAGGACGACAGCTTGAGACTCTTGTCTCAAAAAAAATAAAACTTTTTATATTTCTAAAATGAGTAATTTCATCATTTTAAAAATTTCCCTTGTTCTTAACAATTCATTCCTAATCTTTACTTCAGAGCTAGAACATTCCTCCTCAGGTGGTGCCTGTGGCTCAAGGAGTAGGGTGCCAGCCCCATATACCAGGGGTGGCGGGTTCAAGCCCGGGCCTGGCCAAAACTGCAAAAAAAAAAAAGAACATTCCTCCTCACCCTCACCCCCAGCCCACTGGCCTTTTGTGTGTGTGGATGTGTTCTTCCTTCAGTAGTTTCCAGAGAAAATGTGACAGGAAGGTAATTTTTTTGGTTTTTCACTTTACTCATTTTGATAATTTCCCTAGTTATAGATTTCCTGAGAGGAAAATAAAAATTCCCCTTAGACTTTTGTTTTCTAGCTCCCAGAGTTATTGATGAATCTGATAGAACGCTGATTTCTGGCCCCTTTTCTCTGAAAGCTTTTAGGAGTTTCTTTTTATCCCTTCTGTTTTTTAAATTTCCTAAGTGTAGTAGAGGCCATCTTTATTTCTCTGGCCATGCACTTAATAATCCTTTCATTAAGGAGATTTATGTCTTTCAACTCTAACAGACTCCTGTTAGTCCATAGATAATTTCCTTTCCTCCTTTTCACTCTTTATTTTTAGAACTATTTCTCATACGTTGAACCTCCTGGATTAACTCATTTTTCTTACTTTTTTCCCTTTTCCAGTTTTCTGTTACTCTTTTTATCTTGTTCTATCTTCTGGAAAAATTCTCATCTTTATTTCCAAAACTTCACCCTAAATTCTTATTTCTGCTAGTATATTTTTAATATTTGAGAGGGGTTTTTCTTAGCATTTATTGTTGTTGTTTCGAGAAATGTTTCTGAGGATGAACTAAACCCTAAGCCCTCCTTTTTAGTATGATACCCAGTCCCCCCTTGGCCGTGCCTAATGTCTCTAAGCCCAGAGCTTCTCTGGGTCAAGCTCTCCAGAAATGGAAACATGTTGAGTTGGGGTGTGGGTGGGAAGAACAAAGACTGGAGTTTCGCTGCGCTGGTATGCTTGTACCTCACGGACTCCTGCTTTCAGCCCCACCTATGTCTTCAGAGGCAGCTGCGCCTCCAGCTCCTTCCTGCTCTTCTGCACAGGAATCAGACTGCTTACCTTGGGCTTTCTCCTCTGGGATCGTCATTGTCAGCTTTTCCTGCTGTGCTAAATTGAGTTACCGCGTGTCTGCTCATTTGCTAAGATTGAGTTGACAGCTCTCATCTGTCTCTCTGTACACTCCATTCTCTTTGTCTTTACTGGTTCATGCTTACTCTGTCATCACGTTAGTGAGATATCAGAAGGAGATAAGCAAGTGTTCACCAGGTTTGACTAAAAGATTTTTGAGATACATTCAATAGTATGATACAGTATGAAGAGCTCAGTCGGGTGACCTGGGTCTGGTTCCAGCCCATCTTATTTGACTTTTTATGGAGCCCGGTTTCTTTCTCGAAAATACGTTGATCCTATTGGGCTCCCTTTTAATACCCTAAGGGTAAGCTATGGCCCCTTTCCCTTAAAGGAAAAAAAGACAAATGCATATACATAAAAAATAGAATAACATTTTAGAAGGGTCAGCAGTCTGCCAGCTCATCCATAAATTCTCTGAGGGGAGGGGCCTCAGCACTTTGGGAGGCTGAGGTGGCTGGATCACCTGAGCTCAAGAGTTCAAGACCAACCTGACCTAGAATAAGACCCCATCAGTAAAAAACAATAGCCAGGCGTTAATGGGCGGGCACCTGTAGTCCCAGCTAGTCAAGAGGCTGAGGCAAGACAATCACTTGACCCAAGAGGTAGAGGCTGCTATGAGCTATGATGATGCCAGGACACTCTACTGGGGACAACAAAGTGAGACTCTGTCTCAAAAAATAAATAAATAAAAAGTTAACAAAACCATTTTCCAACGTATTATTTATTAGGAAACCAAAAATGCTGAAGATTCCAGGAGATAGTCTGAATTCAATTCAGCGAGGTCAGAGGCTTCAAGACTTATATGGCCTGATAGCTGAACAACATGGCTAGTGAGAGGAGAGTGACCAACGATCAAAGAAACCCTCTCTCATCTGCTCACCATGGAAAATGCAGGAAGTCAGGGCAAGACCTCTCGGCAGAGGCCCAGCCAGCAGGCATCCAGCACAGTCCAAAGTGTGTGCTGGGCTATGCCTGACTCAGTGTACTCTCATAGCTATGCATTGAGTAGTGACATCAGAAACAAGCCAAACTCAAACAGGAACGAGGTGATAGCATTGCTGTGTACTCAAGTGACACTACATTATTTTTGGTCTTTATTTTTAGCTGTCTAGGACCTTTGCTTCTGAGATTCTGTGCATGCTTATACTTTCTGACAAAGGAGCAAAATGACTTGTTAGGGCTCCAGGGCAGTGACTGGCAAACAGAACTATCTTTTCTATTGCTCCAAGGAAGGAGGAGGATTCGATTTTTGCTGAGGTCAGGAGGACTTGTTAAAGGAAGTATCTTTACCAACTGGCTTCCAAAAAATTAGTGCAACAGTACACTTAACAGGCCTTTATGTCTGGACCAGAAGCAAGCTTAGACCATCCCTGCTGTCGGTGTCTTCGTGACATCTGGTTGAGGCTTCTTGGAGCCCCTGATGTCCTGCCACACTGGGAGCATCATTGGGTGGGTGGAAGCCACACCTTTAACCTTGGTGCCACCTTCCTTTGCCCGAATGATTGAGTTAACCCTCTTCTTCCTTTTCCATGTGCTTTTCTAGACAATTAAATATGCTGAATTTGATTTGATTATTTTATATGGGGTTTAGTGAAAGCAGCTACCTAGCCAATCATTCCTTTAAAAAGAGACATGGAGGCTCCACGCCCATAGCTCAGTGGTTAGAGCGCTGGCCACATATACCAAGGCTCATGGGTTTGAACTCAACCCAGGCCTGCTAAACCACAAGGCTACTGCACCAGCAGCAAAAAATAGCCGACGTTGTGGCCGGTGCCTGTAGTCCTAGCTACTTGGAAGACTGAGGCATGAGAATCTCTTAAGCCCAAGAGTTTGAGGTTGCTGTGAATTGTGACGCCACAGCACTCTACCAAGGGCGACATAGTCAGACTCTGTCTCAAAATAAATAAATAAAATAAAAAAGACAGATATTAAGATGGATTTTTTTAAACAACATCTGCTTCCATTCTATAGCTGATAAAATGGAGGCAGCAGAAGGGACAGCAGTTTTCTCAGGACCTCAGTGGGTGGCTGAGGGCTGGGCAGAAGCAGCTCCAGCATTTCTCTAGTCTGTTCTGTCTGGGTATAGTGGCCACCCTTCCAGTAGGCTTTGATTTTTTTACCTAAGAATGGAACTTAGAACTCCATAGAAATTGTGTTTTGTTGTAAGTTGACCAGAGTTATTTTGGCATCGATTTTTAATTCCCACAGTCTGCTTCTGGAGCAGGTCCACACCCCCCATTTACTCTCTCATCCTTAAGGGCTGAGGAACAAACTGTAGCCAGTTGTTTTCAAGCCACCCTGTTTTGAAAAGGCCTTTTCCACTCAGGTGGCCTTGCGCCGAATGGCCACCCCTGCCATTGCGTGGAAACAATAGATATTGCCTTATAAGAGAATGTGCTGGCACTCCCCTGGTATGTGGGTGCGGCCAGGAAGCTTTGGGCCAAACTGTGCTGTCTCAGGATTAGCACTTTCTAAAGCCAGAAGAGTTAGGGGGCAGTGGGTATATAACCCTTCCTCCTGGGAGAGAACGAGGTCTGTAGGTGGACAGGGACCTTGCTGTCAAAGAGGAGGAGGAATAGCTTGGTGATGAGCTTCTACCATGTCTATGAATTCTGCTTCACAAAAGTCCACAAAGTCATATGGCCCTGTACCAATCTGTATCAACCCTGAACATGTTGGACACCACCCACTGTGGGTTGGGCAGAAGACGGCACAGGCATAGCAGGGGTTTTGTAACCAGTACCGCGCCAGAGGCTTGATGCGGCAGGAGGTGACAGGACAAAGGTATCAGAGTGTGCCAATTGGGTGCCAGCCTTCTTAGCTGTCAGAACTGGCCTTGGAAAAAAAGGACAGCCGTCGGGTATACTTTTGTAGGAGGCATTTTTACTCTGCAAACAACTGCCTCTCCCTTCCTTCCTGTGACTGAGCAGGCCAGAGGGGAAGGTCAATGGCAGGCAGAACAAGGACAAAGGCATAAAGTATGGTCTGTACGCAGACCCAGACCCTTGTTCTAATCCTAGTTCACGTACTTTCTATACATGTTTTTAAAAAACCAAAACATTAGAGATTTGGATAGGAAAGAGGCCGGAAGAAATGTAGATGAACAAAGTTTCAATAACAAGTCAACAGATAAGAGATGTTTGGGGGGACTCTGTGAATGACTTTGAAATAGCCTTGGGGAATGTCCTGATGCCACACTGAGCATGGGGAAAAATCCACTAGTTTCCATATAGAAGATAAAGTCAATAGCAGTACGTTGTTGAGATGTTTGGACAGTGAAGTGACAGTATCGATAAAGAGAAAAAGCTTGTGGACATGAGCATGGTGGCCTTTTTTATCTGAAGATGCTGTGGGCAGGAAAGAGGGACTGAGTCCTCAGTCCCTTGATGAGCTTTGCCTGAGCTCAACCTCTATTCTCAGCAGCAAGAGATCCTCAGTGTTGTGGAATGTGAGGTCTGCTGAGTGGTCAAGAGTGTTCTGAAAGACCAGGACACCTGAGGAGCTACTTTGCCTTCTGGGGCACAATGTCACGAAGAAGCTGTTCCCCTTTCCTACAGTAGCTCAGCAATAATTCAGTTCAATAAAGATTTGTTAAGCACCTACCATGCTCCAGGCACTGTCTAGGCACCTTACAGGGCTTCCCTGTAAGGGAACACCATGGATGTTGCCCACCTTACATGCCCACCTTACATGGGCTCCCTGTAAGGTGCCTAGAACTGTGCTCCTCAGGCCATTCCCAACCTCAAGATGTTGGTTTAAGCAGTTAAACTGGTGGCAAGTGCTGTACTTTCATGCTGTTAATCCACGTTGTTCTCCTAGACAAAGTTGATGTCTGGCCCCACATGACACACCTTCTCTCTGAAGTACCTTGTTAAGTTCTGAGATCCCAGGAGGGGTGGAGAAAATCTTGATGTTTAATTAGATGAAGGACCTGATCGTGTTGCTGACTGGTGTTCTCCCACATCAGCCAGAGGAAAGGCTCACTGTATGGTTTGTCCCTCCTAAATAAATTCCCACATATCCCTTTGTTTGTACCACCTCCGCACACTAATCCCTCTGCTTATTGTGTTTGAAGACAGCTGGTGGAGATAGAGCTGAAGTTTGTGTACATGGAGCAAATTAAACACTATCTGCCCCAACCTGCCTGTGCCTATCTTCTCACTGGTTGGCAGTTCTTGGAGGAAAGACAATGCACTCAAGTTCACAAAAAGTAGGAGTTCCAAGATTCATGACTAGGATCTCATAGAGAAGTGGAATTCATCTCCAAAAACAGGTTTATGAGCCAAGTCTGTGTAGTCTCTATCTTAACATGGTGCGTACAAAGCAGACCGCACGCAAGTCCACTGGTGGCAAAGCGCCACATAAGCAGTTGGCTACTAAGGCCGCCCGCAAGAGTGCGCCAGCCACTAGTGGTGTGAAGAAGCCTCACTGCTATTGGCCGGGCACTGTGGTATTGCACTACCAGAAGTCTACCGAGCTGCCTATTCACAAATAGCCGTTTCAGCGTCTGGTGCGTGAGATAGCACAGGATTTCAAAACAGATCTGTGCTTCCAGAGCTCGACAGTAATGGCGCTGCAGGAGACGTACGAGGCCTACCTGGTAGAGCTTTTTGAGGACACCAAACTCTGTGCTATCCATGCTAAGAGAGTGACAATCATACCAAAAGATATCCATCTGGCGCACCGTATTTATGGAGAGAGAGCATAAAATTATTTCACTATGGTTTATTAAACTCAAAAGGCTCTTTTAAGAGCCATTAAAAAAAACAACAACAGGTTTATGACTGACCAGACTCCATCAACTCCAATATGTCTGCCCTTAGTCTGAAATGGCAAGTGAATGGGAAGTCAGGCCCAGAGCTCAGTACACTGGAGAACTCTTTCCGGTCAGGTAATAGATTGGAATAGACCGTTTTCCTGTCACCGTTCATTGAACACATGGCATCTCTAGTAACACACATGGTATATTCTGCTTTGCATTAGGGTCACTTGTATTCATGGTTTTCTCACCTAGTAAGGCTGTGAACATCTTGCCTCAGGGTCCATATTTCCAGCACGTGCCCAGCATAGAGTAGGCACTCTGTGGAATCAAATTGGTGTGAAAAGTACCATTTCCTACAGATTCTATGGGAATCTGGAGCTTTGGCACACAGCAAAGCTTTATGTCAGCACATTTGCTGGATGTCCACAGTGAAGCAGCACATTGCTGCTGACTCCAGTGGAGTCAGGAACACCCATGCTGAGATGTTCTCTTTGCATGCAGCCTCTTTGTGGTTGTCTTAGAAAGTGTGACATATCCATTATCATTCTCCATAAATGGGAGAAAAAATAACATGTTTGGCCTACCAAGCATGATTTACTTTGGAATCAGCTTATTTCCTGGCTATTCAAAAAAACTACTCAGGTTTAGATGGAGTTCAGATGGGGAGCACCTTAATCTGTAAATTTTAGCCAAAAATGTCCCCATATTTTATTCCTCAAAAGGAGCTTGAGGGAGTAAACTCTAGCTTAAATATGTGGTTAGTAGAACTGCAGAAGGGAGGAGAGGCACAGCTGTTGTCGTATCACTTCCAACACATCCCACAACTGTGAGAGTCTGAATCTACTGCCACTTGTAGTATAGGAGTTGAATTTTCAAGATCAGATTCAGCACCATGGTCAGAGCTAAAGAGATAACAAATGTGACCTGGAGCAGTAGTCCCCAACCTTTTGGGCACCAGGAGCGGATTTTGTGAAAGATAGTTTTTCCATGGCCAGGGGTGGGGGTGAGTGGGATCTGACAGGAAGCAGAGCTCAGGCAGTGATGTGAGTGATGGGGAGCAGCTGTAAACACAGATGAAGCTTCACTTGCTCACCTCCTGCTGTGAAGCTCAGTTCCTGACATGCCAGGGATGAGTAGCAGTTGATGGCCTTGGGGATTGGTGAACAGAGGCCTAGAGGAAATCTTCTCTGCAAAATTAAAATAAAAGGACTTTTTTTTTGAGACAGATCCTCAAGCAGTTGCCCTGGATAGAGTGCTGTGATGTCAAACCTCCAACTCCTAGGTTTAAACGATTCTTTTGCCTCAGCCTCCCAAGCTGGGACTACAGGTGCCTACCACAATGCCCAACCTATTTTCAGGTTGTAGTTGTCATTGTTTGGCAGGCCCAGGCTGGATTTGAACCTGCCAGCTCTGGTGTATGTGGCTGGCGCCTTAGCCACTTGAGCTACAGGTGCCAAGCCAAAAATAATTCTTTAGAATTATTGGGGGTTCCTGTGGCTCAAGGAGTAGGGCCCAGCCCCATGTACCAGAGGTGGTGGGTTCAAACCCAGCCCCAACCAAAAACTGCAAAAAAAAAAAAAAAAAAAAAAAAGAAGAAGTATTCATTGTCTTTTCACACTCTTAATGGCTTCTAAGTCAATGCTCAGGTCAGCCAGAGGAAAAATACCATAGAACTAACTTCATGTTGCAATAGGCCCTTTCCTGTCCCTTCCTGTGAGACCCAGATCCACAACCATAGGTCTCTACCTGAACTTACTCCATTAAATGTCTTTCTGATTTTGAAAGTATGTCCTTTTTTCCTTTCATAATTTTTTTATACTTTTCAAATTTATTTATCATAGTTGTACACATTTTGGAAATACATGTGATATTGCAATATATGTATACAATGTATAATGATCAAGTCACAGTAACTGAGGTACCAGTCACCTCAAACATTTATGTTTTCTTGTACCAGGAACATAACAGTTCTTTTCTAGCTATTTTGAAATGTACAATAAATTATTATTAACTACAGTTTTTCTACTGCATTGTGAAATACTAGAACTTAATTCTTCTATCTAACTGTATTTTTGTACCTACTAACCAGCTTCTCTTTACTTCTTCTGTCACCCTTCCCTTCCTAGCTGCTCGTAACCCTCATTCTATTTTTACCTCCACAAGATCCAATTTTTTAACACCCACAAATAAGCGAGAAAATGTGGTATTTGTCTTTCTGTGCTTAATGATCTCCAATTCCATCCATGTTGCTACAACTGACATATTTCTCTTTTTTATACCTGAATAATATTCCATTATATACCACATTTTCTTTGTCCATCTATCCATTGATGGACACTGCTTGACTCCATAATCTTGGTTATTGTTACTCATGCCACAATAAAAGGCATGTAGATCTTCCTTTGACATACTGATTTCCTTTCTCTTGGATATAGACCCAGTAGTGGGATTTCTGGATCATATGGCTGTTCCATTTTTAGTTTTTCAAGGAACTTCCATAGTATTTTCCATGATAGCTGTACTACATGATGTTCTCACTAGCAGAATATGAGTATTCCCCTTTCTCTGCATCCTTGCCAGCATTTGGTGTTTTTTGTCTTCCTAATAATAACCATTCTAGGTAAAGTGAGATGATATTTCACTGTGTTTTTGACTTGCATCTTCTAATTAGTGATGTTGAGTATTTTTCATATGCCTGTTGGCCATTTGTGTATCTTCTTTTGAGAAGGCTCATTTTTAAAATCAACCTTTTGCTCATTAAAAAAAATAAGATTACTTATTTTTTTGCAGTTGAGTTGTTTGAGTTCCTTATATTATCTGGCTATTAATCCCTTGTCATTATGGATAGTTTGAAAATACTTTATCCTAGCTGCACATGGTGGCTCATGCCTGTAATCCTAGCAGTCTAGGAGGCTGAGGTGGGTGGATTGCTTGAGCTCATGAGTTCGAGACCAGCCTGAGCAAAAGCAAAACCCCTATCTCTACTAAAAATAGGAAAACTGAGGCAGGAGGATAGCTTGAGCCCAAGAGTTGGAGGTTTCTGTGTGCTATGATACCACGGCACTCTACTCAGGGCAACACCTTGAGACTATCTAAAAAAAAAAAAAAAAAAAAAATTTCCCATTCTGTAGGTTGTCTCTTCACTTTGTTCATGGTTTTCCTTTGCTGTATGGAAGCTTTTTTGCTTAGTGTAATTCCATTTGTCTCCTGTTGCTTTGACTGCCTTCACTTTTGAGGTTTTTTCCCCCAAAATATTTGCTCAAACCAATGTTCACTAGCATTTCTCAGTGTTTTTTATTTTAGTAACTATAGTTTTAGGTCTGACATTTAAGTCTTTAATTCATTTGCAGTTAATTTTTGTACATTGTAAAATATGTCTAATTTCAATCGTCTGCATATGAATATCTGGTTTTCCCAGCACCGTTTATTTTTATTTTTCTTTTTTTTTAGAGACAGAGTCTCACTTTGTCGCCCTTGGTAGAATGCTGTGTCATCACAGCTCATAGCAACCTCCAGTTCTTGGGCTTAGGCGATTCTCTTGCCTCAGCCTCTCAATTAGCTGGGACCACAGGCGTCCGCCACAACACCAGCTATTTTTTGTTGCAGTTTGGCCAGGGCCAGATTCAAACCTGCCACCCTCAGTATATGGGGCCAGTGCCCTAGTCACTGAGCCACAGGTACCACCTACCCAGCACCATTTATTAAAGAGACTGTCTTTGCCCCAGTGTATGTTCTTGGTGCCTTTATAAAAAGTAAATTGACTGTACGTGGATTTCTTTCTGGACTATTGGTCTATATGTCTGTTTTATGCTATTCCATTTTGTTTTGGTGGTTACTATAGTTTTGTAGTATAATTTGAAGTCAGATGGTATGATACCTTCAGGTTCTTTTTTGCTCAGTAATTTGTATTGCTTCAGCAATTTGGAGCCTTTTATAGTTCCATATGAATTTTAGGATTTTTTTTCTATCTGTGTGAAGAATTAATTGGTATTTTGATAGGGATTACATTGAATCTATAAATTGCTTTGAATAGTGTGGACATTTTCACAATATTGATTCCTCTAATCTATGATCGTAGGCTATCTTTTCCATTTGTGTGTGTGTGTGTCCTCTTCGGTTTGTTTCATTAGTGGTTTACATTTTTCCTTATAGATATCTTTTACTTCTTTAGTTAAATTTATTCATAGATATTTTCCTTTTTATAGCTTTTGTGAGTGAGATTGCATTATTGATTTCTTTTGCAGATTGATCACTGTTAGCATATAGAAATGCAAGCTACTGGGTTTTGTATGTTGATTTTTGTATCTTGCAACTTTAATGAATTTGTTTATCAATTCTAAGAGGTTTTGGTGGAGTCTTTAGGTTTCCCTAAAAACTATGTAAGATTGTATTGCCTGCAAACATTCCTTATTTGGATACCATTTATTTATTTCTCTTGCCTCATTGCTTTGGCTAGGACTTCCAATACAGTAGAACTTCTGAACATTGACCATCCAAGGGACTGTAACAAACTGGTCAACATCCAGAGGTGGTCAACATAAGAAGCTTTCATTGAGTACATGCAGTGCATGTCCAGTCTTTGAAAATTAGGTCAATTTAAGGAGATGATCAATGTAGTGAGGTGGCTGACGCTGGAGGGTCTACTGTACTATGTTGAA
The DNA here is from genome assembly GCA_963574355.1 of Loris lydekkerianus. NCBI lineage: Eukaryota > Metazoa > Chordata > Mammalia > Primates > Lorisidae > Loris > Loris lydekkerianus. The sequence goes on from CAUYPK010122895.1 coordinate 24,735, forward strand.
TAAAAGTGGTAAAATTGGGCACCCTTGTCTTGTTTCAGATTTTCATGGAAAGGCTTTCAATTTTTTTGTATTCATGGTATTAGCTTTTGGATTGTCACACATGGCTTTCATCATACTGAGGTCTGCCTTTTCTATACCCAGTTTCGGGGGGGGGGGGCTTATCATAAAGGTACATTGAGTTTTATTGAATAATTTTTCAGTATTTTATTGAAACAATCATGTGTTTTTTTCCTTGATTCTGTTGATGTAATGTATCTTGTTTATTTTTTTATTTTATTTTATTTATTTATTTATTTATTTATTTTTGAGACAGAGCCTCAAGCCGTTACCCTGGGTAGACTGCCGTGGCATCATAGCTCACAGCAACCTCCAACTCCTGGGCTCAAGCAATTCTCCTGCCTCTGCCTCCCAAGTAGCTGGGACTACAGGCACCCGCCACAATGCCCAGCTATTTTTTGGGGTTGCAGCCATCGTTGTTGTTCGGTGGGCCTGGGCTGGGTTAGAACCCACCAACGCAGGTGTATGTGGCTGGTGCCTTAGCTAGCCACTTGAGCTACAGGCACTGAGCCTATCTTGTTTATTGATTTGCATATGTTGAACCATCCTTGCATTTTTAGGATGAATCCCAATTGATCATGGTAAATCATCTTTTTTACACATTGTTGAATTCTGTTTGTGAGGAATTTTACATCTATGTTCATCAGGGATGTTGGCCCCAGTTTTCTTGTTGTGTCTTTAGTTTGGGAGTAATTCTGGACTCACAGAATAAGTTTGGAAGTATTCTCCCTCCTTTAATTTTTAAATATAATTAGAATGGAATTGGTATTGGTTCTTCTTTAAATTTTTTAAAGAATTCAGCTATGAAGCTATTGGTCTGGGCCTTTATTTGGGAGACTTTTTATTACTATAGTCTTGTTACTTGTTATTGCTCTGTGCAGGTTTTTTATTGCTTCATGGTTCAATCTTGGTAGGCTATATGTGACCAGAAATTTATCCATTGTGCAATTTGTTGGCAGATAGTTCATAATAGTCTCTAATGATCCTTTGTATTTATGGCATTAGTTGTAATGTTTCCTTTTTGTCTCTGATTTTATTTGGTTCTTCTCTTTTTTTCATTTTCTAGCTAAAGGTTTTTTTCAAAAAAATGTTTTTGAACTTTTGCGGGTTTTTTAGTCTCTATTTCATTTATTTCTGCTTTAATCCTTACTATTTCTTTCCTTATACTGATTTTAATTTTAGTTTATTCTTAATGTTGCTAGTTCATTGAGGTACACCATTAGGTTATTTATTTGGAGTCTTTCTGGGTTTTTTGATGTAGGTGTTTATTGCTATGAACTTCCCTTTTAGTACCACTGTTACTTTATTTTATATGTTCTGATATGTTGTGTTTCTATTACCATTTGTTTTAAGAAATTTTAAATTTTTCTTCCTAATTTCTTTATTGACATACTGGTTGTTTGCAAGCATGTTATTTAATTTTTATGTATTTGTACAGTTTCCAAAGTTCCTTTTGTTATTCTAGTTTTATTCCATTGTGGTAAAAAAAAAAAAAAAAATACTTGATATGATTTCCTTTCTTTTGAATTCATTGATAATCATTTATAGCCCAACATGATCTATCCTGGAGAATGTTCCATGTGCTGATGAAAAGAATGTGTATTCTGTAGCAGTTTAATCAAATGTTCTGTAAATGTCTATTTGGTTTGAATATAGCTTAGCTCCAATGTTCTTTGTTGATTTCCTGCCTGAATGATCTGTCCATTGCCAAAGTGGAGAGCTGGAGTCCCTGACTCTGTAGTGCAGTCTGTCTCTCCCTTTAGATCTGTCAGTGTTTGCTTCATGTGTTTGGGTGCTTTACTGTTGTGATAGCCTGTTACTGAATTGATCCCTTTATCATTATATAATGACTTTCTTTGTCTCCTTTTATGATTTTGACTTTGAATATATTTTATCTTATATAAGTACAGCTACTCCTGTTCTTTTTTGGTGTCCATGTGCATGGAATATTTTTTTCTGTCCCTTCACTTCAGTCTATGTGTGGCATTATAGGCAAAGTGAGTTTCTTGTAGGCATAACATTGTTGGGTCTTATTTTTTAATCCATTGAGCCACTCTGTGTTTTTTTAATTAGAGAATTTAATTAATTTGCATTCAGTGTTATGCCATTTTGTTACTTGCTTATGAGTTGTGGGTAACTCCTCTCTTCCTTTCTTATTTTCTCACTGTCTTTGTGGCTAAGAGATTTTTCTCTGGTAGCTCTCTGGTTATAATTTGTTGCTTTTTATTTTCAGTGTATCTATTATAAGTTTTTGTTTTGTGGTTACCATGAGGTTTATAAAAAACATCCTATAGTTATAACAAGTGTTTAAAACTTGATACCAAGTTAATATTGATCACAGACCTACCAAAAATAAAAAATAAAAATAACCTGGTCAAATTCAATTCCTTCTTTCTTTGTGAATTTGTTTTTATAAGAGACAGGATCTTGTTCTGTCACGTAGGCTGCAATGCAGTGGCACAATCATAACTTAGTGCACCCTTGAACTTCTGGACTCAAAACAATCCTCCTGCTTCAGCTTCCTAGTAGCTGGAACTTAGAGGCACATACCACCATGCCTAGCTAAGAGTGTGTGTGTGTGTGTGTGTGTGTGTGTGTGTGTGTGTAGAGATGTGGTCTCACCATGTTGCCGAGGTTGGTCTCAAACTCCTGACCTCAAGCAATTCTCTTACCTAAGCCTCCCAAAGCACTTGGATTACAAGCATAAGCCACCATGCCTAGCCCATTTTGAATTTTTGATGTCACTATTTAGATTGTTTATATTGCCTATCCTAAAAAATTGTTGTAGTTACTGTTAAAGGCTTTGTCATTTCATGTTTTTACTAAAAATACTGGTGATTTACACACATGATTACAATATCATAACAATTGTATCCTTTTCTTTCAATTTGAAGGACTTCCTTTAGTGTTTTTTTGTGGAACAGTTGTAGTAGCAATTAACTAGCTCAAGTTTTCTTTGTCTAGAAAAGTCTTTTTCCTTAATATCTGAAGGATAACTTTTCTGGGTTATCTGCAGTATTCTTTGCAGTATTCTTGGTTGGCAGATATTTTCCTTCAGCACTGAGAATGTATTATCCCACTCCCTCCTTATAAGGTTTCTGCTGAGAAGTCTGATGCTAGGATTGGTTCTCTTTGATATGTTATTTGTGTCTTTTCTCTTGCTACTTTCAGGATCCTCTCCTTGTATTTGGCTTTTGTGAATTTGATTATACATGTATTATGTCTTGGAGTATTCTTATTTGGGTTGAATCTAATTGGTTATCTTTGGCTTTCCTGGCTATCTATACCGTTCTCCAGGTTTGGGAAGCTTTCTGTTATTATTTCTTTGATTAAGCTTTATACCCTTTTGTCTTTCTTGGTTCCCTCTTTAATGACAGTAACCTGGGTGGTGGTGGTGGTGGTGGTGGTGGTGGTGTTTTTGAGACAGAGTCTTACTTTGTTGCCCTTGGTAGAGTACCCCTGGAGCTCAGGCAACCTCAAACTCTTGGGCTCAGGCGATTCTCTTGCCTCAGCCTCCCCAGAAGCTGGGACTACAGGCATCCGCCACAAGGGCTGGCTATTTTTAGAGACAAGGTCTCACTCCAGCTCAGGCTGGTCCCAAGCATGTGAGCTCAGGCAGTCCACCCACCTTGGCCTCCCAGAGTACTAAGATTATAGGCATGAGAGCTGCCACACCCGGCCTTAAGTATTTGCTTGTTTGATGGTGTCCCATAGACTCTGTATGCTTTGTTCATTCCTTATTTTTTCTCCTCTCATATATTTTCAGATATTCTGTCTTAAAGCTGATTCTTTCTTCTGTTTGATCAGTTCTACTGTTAATGCTCTCTGTTGCATTTTTTCATTTCATTCCTTGTATGTTTTTAAGTTTCAGGATTTTTGTTTTGTTTTTTTTTTTTTCAATTCAATCTTTATGTTAAACTTTTCCTGTGTATTTCAGAATTGATTCTATTTATTTTATTGAAGTTCCTTGAGCTTCCTTAAAAGCTACCTAGAATTCTTTGAGAGATCACACATCTCCGTCACTTTAGGGTTGGTTTCTGGTGCTCCCCCTCCCTCTTTTTTTAGAGACAGAGTCTCATTTTATCGCCCTTGGTAGAGTGCCATGGCGTCACAGCTCACAGCAACCTCCAGCTCTTGGGCTTAGGCGATTCTTTTGCCTCAGCCTCCTGAGTAGCTGGGACTACAGGCGCCCGCCACAATGCACAGCTATTTTTTTGTTGTTGTTGCAGTTTGGCCAGCATCAGGCTCAAACCCGCCACCATCAGCACATGGGGCCAGTGCCCCACTCATAGAGTCACAGGCTCCACCCTCTGGTGCCTTATTTTATCTGTTTGGTGAGGTCATATTTCCCTGAATGTTACTGATGCTTGTGGAAGTAAAGTGATGTCTGCACATTGAAGGATTAGGTTTATATTTTAGTCTTTACAATCTTGCTTTTTTGTGCTACCCTTCAATGGGTCCTCCTGGGATTCTCACCCAACTGACTGTTTTCCTCCCTGAGCCTGTGACCACTGAAGCCATTTCAGCAGTAGAGGATGCTCTGAGCCCATGTTTGTTATAGTCTTATGAGGGATCTAAGGTTGATGTGGCTTCCTGGCCCAGTTGGACTTGGGGTAGACCCGAAGAAGGTACTTGGTCTGTGTGGGAATGCTGGCCAGGGACCTGAGCCCAGAAAACTATCCCAATGGCCCAGACAGGCATGCTTCCTAGTAGGTCTCTCTCTCTCTCTGTACAAGTAGGATAGTTCCCTAACTATAGCAGTAAGAAATAGAGTTGTTACTAGGTCCTTTGGGGGTCTTCTATGGGAAGGAGGCTGGTGGGTCTATCTCACTGGCTTAGATAGGGTGTGTCACCCAGGAGGTCTCTGCACAAGACTGGGTAACCTTAAGATCTGCTGGAGTTAGTGTAAGCCATCTCCAGGCATCCTCAGACTTGTTTTTCCTTAAAACGTGTATTGAGTTAGTTATTTTCAGTGTTGTTTCCCAGCTGACATTCAAACCAGGTTGGGGTTTGTGCACATGGACCTCTGACAATTGGTGCCCAGATGTGGGGCTCAGACCTAGAAAACCTGGTTTACTCCCCCTACCTGAGCAGAACTGGCTTTTCCCTCCCTCTCTACTTTACATACACCACTGGTTGTTTACCAACCTCCTGCCGCTTACCCTGGCTTTGTCTCTATCCGGTCTTCCTGGCTTTGTCTCTATCTGGTCTTCCTGGGAACTTGAAATTCTTTCAACCCGGGTGGCGCCCGTAGCTCAGTGGGTAGTGCTGGCCACATATACAAAGGCTGGCAGGTTCGAACGCGGCCCAGGCCAGCTAAAACAACAACAACTGCAACAGCAACAACAACAACAAAAAAAATAGCTGGGCATTGTGGTGGGCCCCTGTAGTCCCAGCTACTTGGGAGGCTAAGGCAAGAGAATTGTTTAAGCCCAGGATTCTGAGGTTGCTGTGAGCTGTGACACCAGGGCAACAGCTTGAAACTCTGTCTCAAATAAAAAAAGAAAAAGAGAGAGAGAGAGTGAGGAAAAAAAGATTCTTTCAACCCTATCTTTTGCATAGGCACCTTTGTTAAAAACTAATAAAAACCTTCTGAAGAAGCCAGGGAAGGGCTGTATTGTCTCAGTCCTCCTAGCCTGAGTTAGCGTAAGCCATCTCCAGGCATCCTCAGACTTGTTTTTCCTTAAAAATGGTATTAAGTTAGTTATTTCCAGCAGTTTCCCAGCCTGCATTCAAACCAGGTTGGGGGTTCACAAGCATCGACCCCCTGACATCTGCTGTGGGACAGAGGTTGGCAGATGTGTCAGGGAGGCTCAGACGCCCAGGCTGTGATATATGAGGGAGTCTCCTTCTGGGTCCTTGTGTGAACAGCTCTGAACTGGGACCTCAGCTGAGGAAGGCTGAAGCAGAGCCACAGGGCCACCTTCAGGTTCCCTGATGAGACCAATGTCCATGGGCAGACAAATCTTTCTGCAAAGGCATTTGTGTACATGATTCCTTCTGGACCCTTTGGCCGATGGTTTCAGACCTAAGGCCAAATGGGGTTATAGCCAAGCCTCCATCCCACAAGCAGATCCCAGAGGGTCCCAGTCTCAGCTCTGGCCTCTCGTGGTACAGGTAGGGAACTATCCTATCTGTGCAGGCCCCTTCTGGGCCATTTCCGGGCTTGAACTCAAAAGCAAGGGCATCAGATCAGATACCTTGGTATCAGCCTTTACTCTCAAATCAACTCTCCTCTGTCTTCGGCTCCGCCAGGGTTTCACAAATTCCTACCTGAATCCCGAGGCTGCTGTAGAGAGACTTTTGACTGTGGATGAGTACAGAATACTTCTTGTGGGGGAATATGAGCAGGTGATCTCCTACCATCTTGGTGATGTCACGTGGTAAATGCAGTCTCAAGAACAGGGTGGTCCTGGGAAGTACATCAGTGATTATCCTTCATGGCACAGGCTTTTTTCATAGGACATATTAGTTAACTTATTACTATTGGTCAAGTGCCCTGGTTCTTGATTCAGGACCTCTTTTAAATTCTCCCTTTTTACTTCTATTTTCAAGTTCCAACATCAGATGCTTCTTGTACGGAAAAGCTTAATTGCTGTGGAATTTAATATATGTCCTACTTCCATATCCAGATCTCCTCCTTCTTGATAATTTGACAGCATTCCCATGACTCACCTTTGGGTTATGGGCTAGAAGGCACCACACCTTTTTTTTTTTTTTTTTTTTTTTTTGGGTCTCACTGGTTAATATTTATAAGAGTCTTAAGCTTTAGTGGGAAAAAAGCATTAATGAATTATGTTAATAATATGAGGCATTAAAAGAGATATCTTAAAAACACACACAACTTCCAGAGCCTGACTAGAAGTAGATCCATCGAGCTACTTCCGCGTAGCAATGACTCAGCAAGGCCTGGCCTGAAACTGCCTCTACCTATGTGGTACATGCCATTGGCCCAACCCTGTCACGCACCTCATCCCCCACCTTCTTTCCCCCGCCCCTTCCCCACGCTCTATATAAGCGACTGCTTGACGCAATAAAGTTGAGTTCCTGCTTAAAAAAAAAACAAAAAACAAAAAACACACACACAAAAATTAGACATTTTTTCGTCTGACCTGCTTCCTCTCTCCTACCTCATGGCCTATAGTTACATAATTTTCTGCACTTTGTGGCATGAGGCATGCCTGGAAAACTCATCATAAAATAATATAGTTTTAATTTATTTAATAAAAAATAATATTTTTCAGTTCTAACGTTATAAATTCTTTTTGAATTAGCAAAAAAGAACAAAGGGAAATGAAACTTGGATACATAATGGGCAGTGTAAAATGAACAAAACAGTAACCTATGAAGCAACAGAACATGGGAATTGTATGTTCTGTGTCTTGGGTTTGTTTTTTTTTTTTTAAGATGGTAGATAAGTTCCCAGAATTCACCCAATGAAATGTCTAGAATAGGCAAATCCGTACAGCTAAAAAGCAAATCAGTAGTTGCCCGGGGCTGAGAAGAGGGATGAATGGGGAGTGACTATTTAACTGATACAGGATTCCTGTTCTGGAATTAGATAGTATTGGTGGTTACACAACATTGTGCATGTACCAAAAGCTATGAATTACACACTTTTACATGGCTAAAGTGGTAAATTTTATGTTACGTGAATTTACCTCAATAACAAAAGCTATTTATGACATATCATTAATTGTAAGATGATACTGATTCCAGAGAGACTACATTGTAGAGAACAAACATGTCTTAAAGTTGATAAAAATGTGATACATTTGCTTATGTAGAAATTTGAAACTTTTGTACAAATAGAATTACATCAATGAATTTACTGCATATAACAGAAAAATCCATAATAACAATAACTTAAACAGATTAGAAGTTTAGTTTTCTTTCACAGACATAGCCTGGATGTGGCCAGCCTCAAAGTCACTTTCTTGCCTAACATAGCTGCTAAAGTGCCAGCCATCATTTCACATTCCAGCAGGAAGACGGGAAGGACAAAAATGTGTTTCTCTTGGGGAAGTCAGCCCTCTTTGAGCAAATAAAGTGATGGTTAAATAAACACATCCAGCCATAAAATGAGAAAAGCTCTGGGTGGGCAGGATCCCTATCTGCTTCAACAGTGCAGCCCCAGGACCTGGCTCTAGGCAGAGCACATTGAAGGCACTAAAACATCTGGGAAGGGAATGGATACTTGTATGGATATGGATAAATGTGTCATATAGCCATTTAAATATTTTTAAAACTAATAAACAGGGAAATGTTCATTACACTATAATGTATGAAAGCAGAATATTAAAAACTACATTTTTGTGTGATCCCAATTTTATTGAAAAGATACATGAATCCCTTCAAAAAGATGACTTGAGATAAATATACTAATTAATGATTTTCTAAATGCATGGTGAAATTGCATTGATGAAATAATGTCTTTATGGTTTTATACATTTTTCAAATTGCTGCAATGAGCCAGAGTATTACCTTTTCTAATTAGAAAACAAACCAATAGGCTTAAAAATCAACTAGAAGAGGACCATGTCAGTCCAAGTATTAGAACAGGTAGTGAGGGTGGCGCCCTGGCCAAAAACTGCAAAAAAAAAAAAAAAAAAAGGAACAGGTAGTGATCCTATAAACCAGAGAGAGCCCCCAGCAGCTGCTGTGGTTGTGAAGGGAGCCCAGCAATTCTACTTTCGAGCTTCCCTCACTCAGCACCTTCGTTTTTACAATTTGGGTGGAAGAGGATGCTGACATCTGCAAATGATGGCCACGTGGAACTGTTCCTACTCCTGCATTTCGGGGAAGCGAAATGTTTCTCTATCCAATAGTACCAGTTTGCTTTTTTTTTTTTTTTTTTTTTAATTTTAATAAACCTAATAGCTGGGCATGTAAACACTTGTTCTTCAAATGTGAAGATAATTTTAAAGCTCACCACAGGGAAAGAAGATTAATCATCTTCTAGATCCGCCCAGGATCATGGCACATGATCACACTGAACTCAACACTTCTCAGCACAGTCGTCCCTACCACTACCCTGAATTGTCCCATGGATGTGGGCTAAATTGTGTCCCTTCTAAAAATTAAAATACTGGTGTTTTAACCCCCGGACCTCAGAATATGACTGTATTTGGAGATGAGTCCTTAAAAAACAAATGGAGTTGAAGTGAGAGCATTAGCATGGACCCTAATCCAGCATGACTGGGGTCCTCATTAAGAAGAGGAGATTAGGACACAGAGACGCACAGAGGGAGGCCAGTGCTAAGACAGAAAGGGGGTGGCCATTTCCAAGCCAAGGAGAAAGGCTCAGAAGACATCGACACTGCTCACATCTAGCCCCCAGAGTTGTGAGGAAATAAATCTCTGTTGTTTAAGCCACCCATCTGTGGTGCTTTGTTACTGTGGCCTGAGCTGACTAATGCACATGCTCATCGTTTTAATTAGATGCTTGGTGACTGTGATGGTTAATACAATGTGTCAACTTGGCTAGGCCTTGGTGCTCAGTTGTTGGTCTGGATGTTGCTGTGAAGGTATTTTTAACTGAGTTGCTGGTCTGGATGTTGCTGTAAAGATATTTTTAAGGTGTGATTAGTATTTAAATCAGTTGACTATGAATAGAACAAGTTACTCTCCATAATGCAGGTAGACCTTATCTGATCATTTTAAGGCCTTAAAAAAGATTGAGGCTCCTAAGGAGGAAGAATTCCGCCACAGACTGCTTTCAGACTCAAAACCACATCACCTCTTGCCGGCCCCAACCCACTAACCCCCCCCTCCGCCCCAATCACATAAGGTAATTACTTAGATCACTCTCTTTCTGTATGTGTATATAGACATGTACCCACCATATCTGTATGTACATACCTACATATACATACGTGTATATATGATTCTGTTTCTCCGGAGGACCCCAAAACAGTGACTAAGGCCTGACATTTCATATACTTAGCTGTGTGCTCTTGCTTGTTAGGTAAAATTTGTGTTTCTCATACTTGCTTTCTATAAAATATATTGCTTATTTACTGATTTGTGGGTAGATGAGCTGGTCAAGTACTCGCATTCAAGTAGGTTAATTCATCACTGTGCTGTCCTTTCCTGTGTTTTAAGACATCGGGCATTGCAAGAGGATATTATCAAATGAGAGCCAGAAAAAGGAAGAGAGATCACTCATCCACAGGCCTTACAGTGTACACCCACAGTGTGCTAACAGCCAATAAATTCCACAAGAATGAACAATGACAGCGATCATTTTAAAGTGTCTTTGTTCTGAGCATCCTGCTTTTGCCTTTTGATCCTGCCTAATCTTGTTCTCCCCTGTACATGTACCGCCTCACTTCTTTCTTCAGAAACGGCAAGTGTTCTTTCTGCTCTGTTAAGTATGTAAACAGCTTCTAATCCAGAGAGAAATCAGCTATAGATGTGTGGGGGTTTGGCCAGGTGAAACAAAGATGTGAGGCAGGAAAGAACCAGGCAAGCCAAGGGAATGCCTAGGAGTGTGGCCTGCCGAAGGGCAGGGCGCGTGGGGCGGGGAGGAGGGCCGTTCCTATACTTACCTATAATTCACACCTGAAAGAGCCGCGCTGCAGCAGCCCTGCTATGTGGCTGAGGGACGGAGAGCCAGGCAAAGCTGACAGCTACATACTCTGCTCCAGAAATTGGCTTTCTTGTTACCTGGCTCTAAAAAATCACTGTCCAAATGTTTTCCTTCCCTAATACACCTGCAAATTTCTAAGTTTGATATGGAGACAAGCCAGGGAGCCGTGCCCCTGATAAGGAGTCTGGTCTTTTAAATAATAAGAAAGACGCAGCAGCCCCCAAGGGCAGACACCAAAGCCATTTGGGGAGTGCTGCTCATCGTAACATGCTAAGAAGTAGCACTGTCCCATAAAACTTTCTGCAGTGATGGAAGTATTTTATATCTGCTCTATCCAAGGGGGTAGCCTCCATCCATACAGGACATCTGAGCACTTGAGATGTTGCTAGTGTGACTGAGCAGTTGACTTCAAGGTCTTATCTAATTTTAATTAAAATCCAAATAGCTATGGTCCAGGTGGCTGAGGCCTGTAATCCTAGCACTTTGGGAGGCTGAGGTAGATTGCTTGAGCTCACGAGTTTAAGACCAACCTGAGCAAGAGCAAGACTCTGTCTCTAAAAAATGGCCAGACGTTGTGGTGGGTACCTGTAGTCCCAGCTACTCAGGAGGCTGAGGCAAGTGAATCACTTGAGCCCAGGAGTTTGAGGTTGCTGTGAGCTATGACACTACAGCACTTTACACCATGGTGACAAAGTTAGACTGTGTCTCAAAAAATAATAATAATAAAAAGAAAATAAAATCCAAATGGCCACATGTGGCTAGTGGCTGCCACTGGACAGCACAGCCATGAGATTTTCATAATATACTGACGGATGTGTGTTCTGATGGGGGGGGGAGAAACATGTGCTCCATGTGAGCTCACCATCCTCTTGCTACTGCGTGGTCCTACTGGGATTATTAGCAACCTGAAGAGTCAGTGGGACCAGTGAGGATGAAGGTGTTTCCTAAAGACCTAAAACGCTACTGGAGGAGCTTATGCACCTAGCAGGATCTCATCATGCTAATAGTGAATGAGGGTGCCCTCTGCAGGAAACTGCTGTCCTATGTGTTAACCAAATTTACGTAACAAACCCCTATCTGATGGTCACTTGTTACTCTATGACAGAACTAAAACTTCCCACCTTTGGTCCGTTTCTAAAGATGGGCTTGTTCTGTTTTTATTTACTTCAGTAGATTCAGAAGAAAATGTCTAGTTGTTGAGGAGCTTTATAAATCGAAAAAAAATATTTACCCTTTTCATACTTGTCTTGAGAAAATTTGGGCTAAGCCATGGACTCAGAAGCTCTAAGCAGTAAGTCTGTCTCCCTTCCTTAATGACTGGCTACCTCTCAGCCTTACTGGACCTCACTTCTGCCATCTAAACAGATGGGAGAAAAATACCTTCTCAGGGTTCTTTGAGGAAAAAGATCAGAACTATCATACAGCATTTTAAGAAGTGCAGAGTGCCCTTCAGTATAAATTATAACAAGTGGTTACTTGATTTCCCTTTTTACAGGGGGAATGAAGTATTTAGTATAAAATGGAAGTGGTTTAAAAGTGCAATTATAGCTGAGTCTTAAAGAATAAGAATAAGAAAAAGAAACTTCGCCAAATGGTCTCAAGGGAAGAAAAGTACTGTTTGGTTTCCCACGTCAATTTTTAAGAGAATTGTTACAGTTTGAAAGGGAAGTGAGTAGTTGCAGTAGACACTGTCACTAGCTTTCAAATAATGATTGTGACTTGACTCATTTCTGAGAAATGAGTAAACAAATTCTTTCATTTTAACTGCTGGATTATATTGCTCAAATCCATCTGTACCCAAGGCTCCATCACACATTATTGTGGAAATGGTCATCCTGAGTCAGCCTGAGTAATCATGGTTAATAAGTTTGGTTTCCCTCTCATCTGTGTTTCACTCAAACTTCTGTCTCTACCTCCAGTTTTTCCCCTCTTTCCTGAGAGCTGTTTAAGCACATGAATATCATCCTTAATCCTGAAGAGAAAGAAGGAAATTTCCATGTTAGTGGTGGAACTCCACTAAGGATATGATGCCACACAACTTACTGTCCAAAGTGAGGCATGCTAGAGAATGAAAGGGGACCATTTTAGTAAGACATGTAGGCAGCAAGTGTCAACTGATCACCCTAACTAAAGAAAGGTGGTCAGCCTCAGTTATCGAAGCAAAAACCAAATGAGGCCATCATACACCTGCCAGATTGTAAAAAATTAAAAAGTACAACAGTACCAAGTGCCAGTAAAGACATGGGGCAACTGGAACTCACACCACTAGAAGGAGTTCACATTATAGCCACTTTTGGAAACTTCCATGATAGCTAGCAAAAATGAAATACATATATCCTGTAATTCAGCAACTTCACTCCTCCAATTTAAGTACCAGAATGTTCACAGATATGTTGTTTATAACAACTTAAAATTGAGGGCAGCACCTGTGGCTCAAAGGAGTAGGGCACTAGCCCCATATGCTGCAGGTGGTGGGTTCAAACCCAGCCCTGGCCAAAAACTGTGAAAAAACCCCCCAAAACTTAAAATTGAGAACAGCACTACTTCAGCATTAAAACAGATACATTTAAATAATAGCTGTGTTCATCAACATAGATAAACCTTACAAATATTGCATTTATTGAAAGAAAATACAGCCATTTATAAAGGTTCAAAACAACCGCCAGTAAACAAGAACAGAAGGTGGGAAAACTATGGGTCATATTAACCCAGAAGGTAGGATGGAGGGTAGCTCCTTGGGGAGGGAGGACACATGAAAGAGGAGTGTCTAGGGTCTTGGGATCATTTTATTTATTAACTTGGTGATAGATACACAAAAGCTTATTCCTCAAGCTAGAAAAAACATTGTGTAAACAAAATACAGAAATGCGATGGCCATTAGAGCTACCTGACTTTCAGGCACCTGCTATGACTATTCTTTTTGGCTCTCTGTGGTTGGGTAGGGCCATGTAACCAGTTCTGCACAATAAGTTGTGAGCAGAAATGATGTGTGTCATTTTCAGGCCAAGTGTTGGTTGTCACTGCAGGCCCTTCCAGAGCCTTCTTTCCTTCTGACATGGTGAGTGACATCACTCCAGATAGCATCTGCTCCTTCAGCTTAAAGTGAGGACAGGTCTTCAGCCAGCCTGCAGTATGTAGAATGAGCAGGATATAAACCTTGGTTGTTTTTAAGCCACTACTGTTTGTTACATTAGCATAACCCAGCCTTTCCTGCTGATAGAAAGAATGTCGGGAATAGGAGGGTTCAGGGGAGGCAGATAACATTTAAAATGAGACCTAGGTAAGGAAGAAAAGTTAACTATGGAAAAAGTTGAAGAAAGAACATTTCCAACAGAGGAAACTACCAAGTGCAAAGACCCTAAAGTGGGAATGAATTTTGAGGAACAAAAAGAAAGCCATTGGGGAATGTAGAAAGAAGAGGAGAGAAGAGTAAGAAATGTAATCACAGAGGTTGGCAGAGATCAGAGCGTGTGCAGACTGTAGCCTGTGTTGACACCTTGGAGTTCACTTCCAGGCAGTCACTGGTGGATTTAGGTAGGAGGATAACATGATACAGATCCCATTCTAAGGGGGGGTAATTCCTGCTGCTACGTGGCGTATGTATTGGTGAGGACACGATGGAACCACAGCACCCACTTAGAAAGCTAATATGAGAGATGATGGCAACTTAGACTTCGGTGGCAGCAGGCAAAATAGAGGTGAAATTTGGTAGACGTGTTTTGCAAGTGCACCTGACAGAAGGAAAGAGAATCACAGATGATTCTTACATTTTTGGTTGACCAACTAAGTATTTGATGGGATGATTTACTGAAATGGGGGCAAATGAGAACAAATTTAGAGGGAATGGAGTTAATTGTTAATTATTTCTGTCTTAGCTTCTTAGCTTTTGGTATCTTTTTTTTTTTTTTTTTTTTTTTAGACAGAGCCTCAAGCTGTTGCCCTGGATAGAGTGCCATGGCATCACAGCTCACAGCAACCTCCAACTCCTGAACTCAAGTGATTCTCCTGCCTCTGCCTCCCAAGTAGCTGGGACTACAGGTGCCCGCCACAACGCCCAGCCACTTTTTGGTTGCAGCTGTCATTGTTGTTTGACGGCCTGGGCTGGATTCAAACCCACCAGCTCAGGTGTATGTGGCTGGCGCCGTAGCCGCTTGAGTCACAGGCTGAGCCAGCTTTTGGTACCTTATCAGACAGCCATGCTCATATGTTAAATGTCCCACTAGGTAGACAATACCATCTGGGGGGGGGGGTGCGGGGGGGAATGCCCAGAAATGAAAATAAATATATTTGGGAATCACTAGCCATATAAGATATATTTAAGTCAAGGGACTAGATTAGATAATCTAGGGAGAAATAGAAAAAAAAAAAATGGAGACAGGAGAAGAGAGATAGTCAAATATATGGTCCAGGAGCCAAAGGAAGAAAGAGTTTTGAATGCTTTTGAGAGATTGTATGAAACATACTGAGAGGTTACAGACCCAAAGATGAAAGATTATTCTGAGGTGCAAGACGAAAGGAAAATGGAGTTCCAGTTGTGAGTGGTTAATGTGGCCTTTATTCCTCCTGGGTGCAAGTGGGGTGGAATCAGAAAAGGAATTCCACACATGGGCTATGGCAGATGGGGATTGGTCCATCTGCCACTTCCTGGGAGGGACATATACTCGATTCTTCCTGGGCGGGTCAGTTCTACCTGGGAGGTTGACCCTATCATCCTGGTCTTTTTAGTCTATTATAGGGAGGCAAGGTGATAGGCATGGTGTCTCTTTGATTGCTTCCTCTAGGTGGAGGCACTGTGTGGGCTGCCTGTAAAGAGAGTGGGGGGGAGGGTGAAGAATGGGGGAAGTGATGTTTACAGGAACACTTTGGCTTTTAAATTTGAACAGGTTGATATCCACCTAGGGCGAGGATCTGAGCAGTTGTTTTCAGATGACTGTCTGTTAATAAATAGATGAGGCAGCTCAGTGCCTGTAGCTCAGCGGCTAGGGCACCAGCCACATATACCAGAGCTGGCAGGTTCAAATCCAGCCCAGACCTGCCAAACAGCGACAACTACAACAAAAAAAATGGACAGGCATTGTGGTGGGCACCTGTAGTCCCAGCTACTTGGGAGGCTGAGGCAAGAGAATCACTTAAGCCCAAGAGTTTGAGGTTGCTGTGAGCTGTGATGCCACGGCATTCTACCCAGGGTGACATAGTGAGACTTTGTCTCAAATAAATAAGGTGGAGAATTACTGGTCCACAACTGAGAATAAGAAAAATTGGAGGAAGGTGGACAGTGAGAGGTGAGAGCCAGCAGGAATTGCTGGGGCTGCCAGGAATCTGAAGAGGGTATCTCCACCTAGTGGAGGAATGTTGCATGAAGGGATAACAAAAGGAAAGACTATATCACAAGAGTGGAGATTTTATCATTAATACCCATCGCCAAGATCTCTGGCCATTAAGATGGAAGTGTTGAGAAAGTTGCTCCCGTGTTTGAAAAGGAATTGGCTTACTTTCCACTAGCAAAAATACCCAGAGTTTAGTTTTCCAGGACAGCATCCAGGGAGCATCCTGATTTTCTGGGGATCATCAGTCTTTTGCAGCTGGGTTGAGGAGGTTGGGAAATTCACTAGGTCCTGGGAGCAACTACAAAACCAGATCTTCAGAAAGACCTGGACAGTCAGACTTCCAGTGAGGACCTCCTCTGACTGGACATGGTTTGCAGGGAGGATTTGGATTTGGGCACTGCTTTGCCCAGTGTCCCAGCCTACTGCATTTGAAACACATCCCCAGGGGAGATTTTTTTTTTTTTTTTTTTGGACTGCCCAGAGGAGTTTTGAGAAGTATCTGGGTTTTATCTAATGACAGAAGCCAATAACTGGAGTTTTAATAGGCACTGCCGCACCTTTATGGCCAGATCAGTGAGATCTTGCTGGGGGGTCTGAAGGGCCAGGGGGAATTTTTGGAGTTCCACCATGTTTCTTTCCTTTCCCGGTTCCACCATTTTTCTTTTCTCTACCATGTTTGGTGGAAGGCGGGTGGGGGAGGCAGTGTAGAGAAGGGGGATGGGGTGGAATTCTGCTGGTAGGAATGAACTTGGGGGAGGGGGGAAGGCCTGGATGTAGGGAATTTCCAACCATTTCCCTAATTTTTGACAGTAATTATTGAGATCAACAAGAATTGAGAGATCAAAGGTGCCATGTTCAGGCCACTGCGAGCCATTATTTAGTTTGTACATAGGCCAAGCAGTATTATGGAAAAAGATGAGGTGTTTAGGTTTAAGGTCATAGTAGAGCTTTAGAGACTTCAGGTTAGTTAAAGGCAGCTTAGATGTGAAGAAGGGGGAATCTGTGACTCAGCAGAGCCCATAAAGAAAACTGGAAGTAGACAATAAATGAGATTACGGAGGGACGAAATGGAGAAGGCTGCAGCCAGAGAGGACCTGACCATCAACTGGAAAAAGTGATTTAGACCCCCAGGAGGGCACTGGACAGGTGAGCCTGGCCCACAGAGGTTGATCAGTGACCAGAAGAGACATGGATCACCAGAATTTTTGGCCTAAAACGGAGAGAGGGAAAGGAAGTTTTCAAAGGCACTGAGAGACTCTACATGACTGCCATATAGAAAAGCTAGATTGAGGGCAGCACCCGTGGCTCAGTGGGTAGGGCACCAGTGCCATATTCTGAGGGTGGCATGCCGGGAGCCAAAGCTTAAAAAAAGTTTTCTCCGGAAAAATACTACAATAAATCAATTACAACCAGACAGGCAAGAAAAACATCCTGACCATTGGATTACCACACCTGCTCCGGGAATTCCCCACCCTCTTATACCTCTGAGCATACCTCCCCCCTCCGCTTGTGTTTAAATAACTGTTAAAAAATAAAGTTTTTGGGAGTTTGATCAGAATCCTGTCTTGCTCCCCATTCTTCGTGTCTCTTGTTCTCTTGTTCCACTCTCTCCCTTCATACCCTAGGTCCCTGCTGAACTAGCCCCGCGGGCCGGGACAGTGGCAAGTTTGAACCCGGCCCCAGCCAAACTGCAACAACAAAAAAGTAGTCGGCTATTGTGGTGAGCACCTATAGTCCCAGTTATTAGGGAAGCTTAGGCAACAGAATCCCCTAAGCCCAAAGAGCCACGGCATTCTACCGAGGGCAATAAAGTGAGACTCTGTCTCAAAAAAAAAAAAAAAAAACCTAGATTGAGAGAGTTGAGAAAAGAATGGAAGAAAAGGAAGAGAATAAAGGAAATTTTCAGAAGATTTACTCTGATGGGGAACAAAAATAATCATGAAGCCTGGGAGATGTGGTTAAAAGAGATTTTATTTCTTTTCAGATGGGACATACAAGAGCATGTTTGTTTGCTAACGGTGATGGAAGAAGGAGGAATAAAATGACACAGGAGATTAAGAGCTGAATTCGCAGGGAGGATGGATCTGATCCAGAAGAGAGATCAATCCTTCATCCAAGGATGGCAGAAACAGGTAAATGTCTGTTGTAGTGGCAGAACTATAAAGTAGTGCTCCTTGATGGAAGCAATTTTCTCTGACTTACGAACAAAATAAATAGAATAATATTTGATGGAACCGAATAAAGACCTGAGCTGCATATTGAAAGGATTCCTATGAGGAAATAATTTAATGGAATGCCCTACACATTTCTTCGTTAATATTAAAGGGTAAAAAAATGAATCCTACAAGCACATAAGTAAATGAAAAATAAAGTTTACAAACAAAGGGAAAAGGCTGCATTTTGGTCCAGCCATGATACAATTGTTTATATCAGATTAATTCTCCCACTGAAAGTAGCTATAAAAGTGTACATTTTAAACCATTTTAAATGTTTAGAGAGCATGTAACTAAGGCAGGATTTGAGGGACTATGATAAACTGAACTAAGGGAAACACAGTGAGATGAACCTCAGGTTTACTGGCTTTTCCTGTGAGGTGTTTGCTGTTTCCCAGCAAAGCAAGGGAGTAGAGTCCTAATAGAAACAGCGGGCAGAATTTATGAATGATTTGTTTCTCCTATTTCAGAGATGATACAATTGTATAAGTAGAAAACTAAAAAGAATCAACTATTCTAGCTAGACTGTTATAATTATTGAATTAGCAAGGATGTGAGATACAAGATTAATAATAAAAAGTCAGTACTCAGCGTGTAATCCCAGAACTCTGAGAGGCTGAGGCAGGAGGATTGCTTGAGCTCAGGAGTTTGAAACCAGCCTAAACAAGAGTGAGACCCTATCTCTACTAAAGATAGAAGAATTAGCCAGCTGTGGTAATGTGCAGTTGTAGTGCCAGCTATCCTGGAGGGTGAAGAATGGGGATCACTTGAGCCCAGCAGTTTGAGGTTGCAATGAGCTGTGATGATGCCACTGCACTCTAGCCTGGGTGACAGAGAAAGACTCTGTCTCAAAAAAAAAAAAAAAAAAAAAAAAAAATCATAATTTTATTATAAAAACCCCTAACAAAAAAATTAGACAATATAATGGGTAGAAAACCAGCCAAGCTTTATAGT